>PVIA01009431.1:0-61225 GCA_004024845.1 Tonatia bakeri | reverse complement strand
AAATGAAAGCCCCAGAACTCATCCTTTTAAGCAACTGAGAGATATCCAGCCTATCAGATGCACAGTTCAAAACACTGGTATCAGGAAGCTCACAGAATTGGTTGATTTTGGTTGCAAATTAAATGAACAAATGCAGGCTATGATAAGAGAAATGAAGGAAAATGCACAGGGAACCAATAGTGATGGGAAGGAAACTGGGTCTCAAAACAATAGAGTGGACCAGAAAGAAGAAACAACCAAACAGGAAATAATGGAGAAATAAGAATTAAAAAAAACGAGGAGAAGCTTAGGAACCTCCAGGACATCTTCAAATGTACCAACATCCGAATTATAGGGGTACCAGAAGGGGAAGAGGAAGAGCAACAAGTGGAAAAGTTATTTGAACAAATAATAAAGGAGAACTTCCCCATTCTGGCAAAAGGAATACACTTGCAGGAAGTCCAGGAAGCTCAGAGAGTCCCAAAGAAGTTGGACCCAAGGAGGAACACACCAAGGCACATCATAATTACATTAGCCAAGGTAAAAATGAAGGATAGAATCTTAGAAGCAGCAAGAGATAAGGAGACAGTAACCTACAAAGGAGTTCCCATCAGACTGTCAGCTGATGTCTCAAAAGAGACTTTACAGGCAAGAAGGGACTGGAAAGAAGTATTCCAAGTCATGAAAGTCAAGGATCTACATCCCAGGTTGCTCTATCCAACAAAGCTTTCATTTAGAATGGAAGGGCAGATAAAGTGCTTCTCAGATAAGGTCAAGTAAAAAGAGTTCATCATCACCAAACCCTTATTATAGGAAATGTAAAAGGGACTTGTCTATGAAAAAGAAGATAAAAAATATGTATAGTAAAATGACAGCAAACTCAAAATTATTAACCACCACACTTAAAACAAAAACAAAAACAAACTAAGCAAACAACTAGAACAGGAACAGAACCACAGAAGTCTAGATCATGTGGAGTGTTAGCAACAGGGGAGTGGGAGGAGGAGAGAGGGGGAAAGGGTACAGAGAATAAGATGTACCCATAGATGGTAGGTAGAAAATAGGGGGAGGGCAAGAATAGTATGGGAAATGTAGAAGCTAAAGAACTTATGACACATGGACATGAACTAAAGGGGGGAAATGTGGGTGGGAGAGGGTGTACAGTGTCAAGGGGAGTGAAGGGGGGAAATGGGACAACTATAATAGCATAATCAATAAAATATATTAAAAAAGAAATAGCTAAAAAATACTGAAAGATTCCTGAATATTGACTTATAAAAAAGATGTTTTACAATTTTTTCTTCTCTTTCCCTCTTTCTCCCTCTCCTTGCTCCCCTCCCCGTTTTTTCCATTTCTCCTATCTAACCCTCCTGTACCCCCTTTCAATTTTGAGTTTCTAAAAAGGTCAAATACTTAACCAACACAATTAATTTAATTACTTTGTATTTTGGAGGAGACTTTACCAGTCAAAATATGCTTCAATTTTAGAACATCAAAATCTCAAGGTTATAATTAAAAGGACCTTTTTATAATTATTAGCTTCTCCTCCCTAATTAAATAAACACACACAGCTTTTAATTTAACAAACAACAAAATGAACCAAAAAACCCAACTTCATGCTCAAAGACTGCTCCATTTTCATTTGTGTTTTCAAAAACACCTGTGAAAGCTGTGCTCCTAAATTTTTCTAAGTATATATTTATTCTCTCATTTTTCCTTATCTAAAAATAATTGAGGGGTTGAAATATAAGTAGTCTACTCTTTGTTTCTAACATTATAGGGAAATAAATACAGACTTTTAAGATTATATATCTTTAAAAAAACAGGTTAGTTTTCTTTACCATAATATGTTTATTTCATTTAGTATTCCTGTTTAATTCATAGCTCAAAGGTAACCATGTGGGTTGGAGGGGCTTCTAATTAGACTTCTTGCTCCTAGTCCTCCCAGAACTGAGAGTAGGAATGAAAAAATTTTCTTCTGGTAATTTCCCACTGGATATTTGAGTTCTCATGAAAGGAATATTGTACATTCATTTTCCTTTGGCTTAGAAATGGTTTACTGTAACTTTTTTGAAGCCCTCCAGACAAAGCAGCAGTTTTCTCATACTATTTTCAGTGATTGTTTTCCATAATTAAATTCATGTTTTTCTTCTCCTGTGGAGAGATTTTATAAAATAAGAGGCAGCCTCCATAAATATTTATAATTTTTACTTCATGTTAGCAAACATAAACTTATACATTTGAATATGCTTCATTTTCATATTTTACCTCTTATATTATCTGTACTTGTGCTTTTTCACACACTATTTTACACATTTAATATATGACTTGGTTTTGTTTTATATTTACAAAATTAAACATAAATACCCTAATATCCAGAACTCTACCTACCTAGGTTCATGTATACCTATCTCCAACAGCATGAAAGAACAACTCTCTATGTTTCAGGTTGCCTCTCTCAGTACTTGTGAAAACTGCACTGGTGTCTAGACTCAGGGCTGAAGCCCTTTTCCTCATTTGGCCATTTTTTTTTCTCAGCCCCCAAAAGCATTTTAAAGGCCTCCTCCTCTGAGAAGACATCTTTTCCCATTCTAGCTCTCCTAGACTCATCCCCTCCCTTGAATACCTTTTGCACTAGGACTCTGAAGCACAGATTTTTAGTAATTTTGTATCAGTGTCCCCTCTTTAAGTACATGGTATGATTCTGAAGAACTGAGTTTCTTGCTATGCTTCTGCGTTCAGAGAATCAAACGCAATGGATTGTAAACATGTTGGAGGTGTTATTACTTTTTAAAATTCAGAGTACTGCAATGCACCATATTGCCAGTTACATAAAACCTTTTTGTTTTGAATTATAAAGATTATTTAGAATGTAATTTTTTCAAGTTTTTAAGGTAGGAATAATTGGGTCATAGAAAATTAATTGTTAAAATTCCTTACTTTCTCTGATTATAGTTGCATTTTATAATACATATTTACTCCTAAGTAATACATTGAAATTTTATATTTTATATCCATACTCATATATCGAAATCACTTGCTATTTTGAGAAGTAGCTTTTGCCTAGTGAATCATTACATGTAAATAAAACTATTATTATTTTCAAAAAATAGATCACATACTAACTGTAAGTTTAAATATGCTACATTATAATAAATTGTGAGAATCTTCTTGACATAAATTCAGCATTTGCTGGAGGACATTGAAATCCTGCTATAACTAATAAAATACACATATTAATTATTTCTTCTGCTCCATCTCCCCACAAAACCACACAATTTAAACACCCTCAAGTAGAGTTGGGACATAATTTCTGGGAACTATTATTGTCATTTATGCCAGATTAAGTTTAACTAAAAAGGTCCTAAATTCGTTAACCCCTCTTAAATTTACTCAAGCTAAAACTTCTCTAAAAGTTTCTTCTAGCATTAGCAATTTCCTCGTACTCACATAGTATTCTATATTTGTTCTAAGACAAGATGAAATGCAATACATATCTAATTTCCCAACTACTTAAAATTGATTCTAGGTGGTAATAATATTTTATTTTCAAAAACAGTTGCATTCTGGATCTTCACATTTAATGAGAATATGAGTAGTTGCATACTTAACACCCTCACTGGATCAGAGAAAGCTCTCAATTTATGTATTATTGAAGTTATCTAGCTCTAAGCTGAAGGAGATCTATGTGAAGGAACAAGGATATGATTATGTAAGTGCAAACTTTTTCTGTCTTACTCAGACACCAACAGGAGGAAGCCTTGTTTGTATAGAATTTTTGATCTCTAAGAGTTTACTTTACCAGAGTATTTTATTTGTAAAGGTCTTATGCTATCACACACAAACATTACCTACTTGAGATCGAAAATACTGTTGTTAATGGTTTTGACTCTGTAACCTTAAGGTTATAGAGCCAAAGATAGAGTTCTGAAGACTAAATGTAACCAAATCTCTTTAGGCCTCCCTTTATAATCATAAAATAAAAGAGGTTGCGTTCAAGATAATTTTTAAGGTCACTTTAAAAATTTCATCAGAGAATACATGTTCACTAACACTGAAATGATGTATTAGAGATTGGAAATGTGATTCTAAAATGTCTTTCTACTGTTCATTTCTCCTGGAGATGCAGTAAGGAAACTAGTAGTTTTCAACAAGTTGGCAAAGTCAAGACATATAATTTGGAGCAGATATACTATCTTGGTATAGAACTGGAATGGGTGGAGAGTACTAAGGAAGACTATCCATACTAGGAATTTGTGTAGTTCCTTCTCTATTTATAATTTTTATTAATTGTGTTATTGCTTTGTTGGTGCTCTTAACATATTTTGAAATTGAGCTCTTACAGAGGTTTGAAGGGCAGTATTAGCTTTTACATTAGCAGGCTTGATCCATTTGTTCAAATTATGTTTATTGAATGTCTATGTGAAAACTGCCCAGCTGTTTCTCAGCTCGTTCACTGATTAGTTTTCTCATGTCAGCCAAGGTATTTAACTTCTTTAAATTTATTTCCTCATTTGTAAAGGTAGAGTTCTGAAGACTAAATGAGATTACACACACACACACACAAAGCTTTGAGCCCAGAAGATAGTGAGCATTCAATAAATGTTAGGACTGCTAGTTCTTGTTGCTGTCACTCAAACATGTGCATATCAAATATATAGGCCAAGAACTTAAGAGTAACTAATCTTTGGAAAGACAGTTTTTCATAAAATTTGATAAATGGACAAAATATGTGGGCATTTTCTAGATCATACATTGTCAGATATGCCATATAGATACTAAAGCATTTCATGATTAAAAATTTTGTTATTATGGCTCTCAGTATCCTCAAATTGTATGTAAAATAATTATGTTTCTAAAGACATTTCTTTGCATGGTTTCTGTGACCATGAGTATATGAGTAACAAAATAATAAGGGGCATACTTTATTTTAACATACGTTATTATTAATATTAATCTAAATAGGTAATTACGACTATTGCTTTATATCCAAGGGGAGTATATCTTTATATAGTAACAATATCAATCCTGCTATGCACTAAAAAGTAAAATTGGTATTGTTGAAGTCAGTATTGTTATAAAGATGTTCAACTTTTTAAAAATTTATATTTTTTTCAATTGTAGTTGACATTCAATATCACATTAGTTTTAAGTGTAAGTAGTGTTTAGGCATTTTATATAACTTATGATGTGATTCCCCTGATTAGTCTAGTAATTACTGAAGTATTTAACTTTTGATAAGAGATGTTTATCAAGAGTTCAGAATGTCGTAAGTCAAGTTGGGCTACTAAATTTTTCTTTGTTGTTGTTGTTGTTCAAGTACAGTTGTCTCCACTTTCCCCCCACCAAGGGGTACTAATTCTTTATAAATGCCCCTTATTCTACCATGCTATTATTTTAGATAAATTAATTCATATCTCTGGGCTTTACCTGAAGAATAAAAAGTTTATATTTTATTATCTCCCAAAGTCTCTTTTATTTAAAAAAAATATGCTTTTGTAAATTTAGTCAACTGTTTCAAATATAATTTTATTTACTGGGTTGGCCAACAAGTTTGTTTGTTTGTTTTCTGTAGATGGATCTCATAGTGTTTAGCTGTCTTTAACTTCATTCGAAACAATTTTGTTAGATTGTATTTTGACAGCTGTCATGTCAGGATGCACTTAAAGAAGCTTATTAAAATTGGTGAATTTTTGTGTAGCTATTTTAATATTAAAGATGGAAGAAATACAACTCCAGACATTGATGGAGAACAATTGACATTCTGCCATGTGGGAGATAGCTGACACTGAAATATCCAAGTCAGTAAAGTTATTGGTGAAAATTGAAAAAAAGTGCCTTTTACTTTATGGAACAAACCAAATGGGTTTTATGGCTAACTCAAAAATAATAAGAATAAAAAAAATACATGGGAGATGAGAAAGCCTAAACAAAAAGAAAAGCCCTAAAACCTACCAATACTACATGACAAATAAATAATAGGGTAATATAGAAGAAAATCTTGGGACATGGCAGCTATATGTACTTTTAAGTCAATATTCCTTGACCTGCAAAGATGTTCCAACACTGTACTGAACGAATAGAAAAGAATTTGGTAAAAAAAAAAAAAAGAGTGAAAAACTATTCTAATGCAGGCTCAGTTAAATCTATATTATAGAGAGCTTAATTTTTTAACATTTTATTTTGACCCTGTTACAGATGTTCCCCTTTTCCTCCTTATTTGCCCACTTCCACCCAACCCCGACCCTTCCTTCCCTCTGGCCATCATCACATTTTTGTCTATGTCTATGGGTTATGCATAAATGATCTTTAGCTAATCCCTTCACCTTCTTTAATTATTTAACCAAGGAGGTAAAAAAGACATATACTCAGGAAAGATAGGACATTAAAGGAAGAAATTGAGGAAGATACAAGTAAGTGGAAGCATATACCATGTTCATGGATTGGAAAAATCAACATCATTAAAATCTCCATACTGCCCAAAGAAATCTGTAGATTCAATGCAATTCCTATTAAAATACCAATGGCATATTTCACAGGTCTAGAACAAATATCCCCAAAATTTATATGGAACCAAAAAAAGCCCTGAATATTCTCAACAATATTGAGAAGGAGGAACAAAGTTGGAGATATCACAATACCTGACATCAAACTGTGCTAAAGGCCATTGTAATCAAAATGACCTGGTATTGGCTTAAAAACAGGCATATAGATCAGTGGACTAGAACAGAAAGCCCAGAAACCAACCCACATCTTTATGGTTAATTGATATTTGATGAGGGAAGAACATACAGTGGAGTAAAAACAGTCTCCTCAGTAAGCGGCATTGGGAAAATTGGACAGGTATATGCAGACATAAATGATATTAGACCACCAGTTTATACCATACATAAGAATGAACTTGAAATGGATAAAAGACTTAAATGTAAGTTGCAAAACCATAAAAGTCCTAGAAGATAACATAAGCAATAAAATCTCATCCATCTCTTTTAGCAATATTTTTGTCAATATTTATCTCCTAAGGCAAGGGAAACAGAGGAAAAAATGAATAGATATGACTACATCAAACTAAAAAGCTTCTGCACAGCAAAAGAAACCATCAACAAAATGAAAAGACAACCCACTCTATGGTAGAACATATTTGCCAATGATGCATCTGATAGGGAGTTAATTTCAAAAATTTATAAAGAACTTCTGCAACTCAACACCAGGAGGACAAATAATTCAATTTAAAAACAGTCAAAGGACCTGGGTAGATACTTCTCCAAAGAGGACATACAGATGGCCAGTAGACATGAAAAATACTCAGTGCCACTAATCATCAGAAAGATGCAAATTAAAACCACAGTGAGATATTACCTATCACCTGCAGAATGGCTAGCATCAGTAAATCAACAAACAAGTGCTGGTGAGGATGTCAAGAAAAGGGAGCCCTAGTGCACTGTTGGTGGGAATGCAGACTGGTGAAGTTGACTGTGGAAAATACTATGGAGTTTCCTTCAAAAATTAAAAATGGAACTGTCTTTTCACCCAGTGATCCCAGTTCTGGGAATATATCCTAAGATCCCAAAACACCAATTTAGAAGAGTATACGCACCCTTACATTCATAGCAGCATTATTTATAATAGCAAAGATCTGGAAACAACTCAAGTGTCCATCCATAAATGAGTATATAAAAAAGCTGTGTTACATTTACACAATGGAATATTACATGGTTGTAAAAAAGAAGGAACTCTAAAAACAAAGCATGGGTGGGCTGGGATAGAAGTAAAGGACGGAAAACTGTACTTGAACAGTGATTAAAATAAAATTTAAAAGAAAAAACTAAAAAAAAAACCCTAAAGAAAGGAGGTACTCTTACCTTTTGTGACAGCATGGATGGACCTGGAGATTATTATGTCATGTGAAATAAACCAATTAGACAAAGACAAATACCATGTGATCTCACCTATCTGGGGGACTGGATGTAGAGAACTTTATGTCATTTATTTAGAATAGCACATATTTTTGTTCTTCTATTTTCTAATAGCAGACACAATAAGACTAAAGAGTAGAATGTGTTTTAACTACATAAAATATAACAGGCAGTGAAGAAAATTATAGCAAAATATTGGATAGTTGCCTGATTATAACAAAGTCTACTGAAATTTCTTCTAAACACTAAACTTCCCAAATGTTGGATTCATAGTGTTATTAATCAAAGGAACATCTTTTAAATTTTCTATTGACAGAATCTTTTCATGCATTTTACTATAGAAATTTTAGTCACACAAATGTAGAGAGACTAGTATAATAAACTTTGATAAATGCAATGTAATAGAATATTGACATAATGGGATTTCAATATATTAACTTTTCACTCCACAAAGTCAATGTTGATCCAGATTTTACAATTTACCTAAACAAACACAACCAATGAAGCCGGGCTAGCAAATATTTTTTTCATGTTATAGAACATAGTTTGCATTAAAATGTACTGGAGATTGCTATTTATTATTAATTGTTAATAATTATTGTCATCACTCATCTCCTTACCAGTTTACACAAGAGGATAAGTAAAAGACATAATAACTGAATGGTTCTTAAACAGAACTTAGAGGATGAAAAAGAGAAGTATAAATGAATTCTGGGATTCTCGCCCTCATATAGCAATAAAGAACAACTTCCTGTTGGTGTCAGTGAAGGCTAAATAGGACAATTGGACTTCTTCCTCTACCTGGAACTAGTCAGGTGCCTCCTTACTTTCCCTTGTCAGAGTGGTATATAAGAAAGTTATTTTAAAAGTGTTTAAATATGATATAGAATCTCATAGCATAATACCAAAATGTCTGGGCTTCAATTTAAAAATCACTCTTCATGGCAAAAACCAGAAATATATCAAACTGAATAAAAAAAGATAATCAATAGCTGTGAGCATTGAGAAGACAAATATGTTAGAATTATCTGATAGATTTGAAAGCAACCATGATAAAAACACATTAATGAGCCATTAAAGCATACTAGAAATAAATGAAAAATCACAAAAACCTCTGTTTAGAAGTAACAAGTATTGACATTTGATGAGAAGATATAAAGAAGAACCAAATAGAAATTTTGGAACTGAAAAATAAAATAAATTAAATGAAAAGCTGAATGGATGGATTCTATGGAAAAACAAAGGGACAGAGGAAAGAATCAGTGAACTGGACAATAGAAAAATGAAAATGACCCAGTCTTGAAAGACAGAGAGAAAATAGACTGAACAAAACATGAACAGAGCTGAAGGATATCAGGAACCATCAAAAAACAAAAACAAAGAAATTCATGCTATTGAAGTCCCAGGAAGACAGACTAGGACAGGTTTAATGGACTTCAAGAAATAATGGCTGAAAAGTTCCCAAACTGGGAAAGAGAGAGAAACCTACTCAAAGAGCTAAGTAAATCCCTGAGCAACCAGGAGGAAAGCTATGTGAGATGACACGCTCAAAAACAATATTCATTAAATAACACAGAATTCTTAATGTTCGATTAATCCAGAGGAAGGCAGGAAAAAGAAAAGAAATTTAAAAAAATCAGTAAAATTACTAACTTAAGCCCTAACATAGTAATTACACTTAATGTAAATCATCTAAATGTACCAATTTAAAGAGAAATCAGAAGAGTAGATTAAAAAAACCAACATAATTCTCTTTTAGAATTCTGTCTAAATGAAACTACTTCAAATTTAATGATGTAGGCTGGTTGAAAGTAAAGGGATGGAAAAAGATGTACATGCAAACCTTAATCAAGGACAGCAACAGTAGCTATCTTAATATCAGATAAAGTATACTTCAGAGCAAAGAAAATTAAGAGACTTACATAATGATAAAAAAATCAGCCAACAAGAGGGCATAGCAATTGTGTGTTTGCACAAAATAACAGACCTGCAAAAATATATGAAGCAAAAAATGTATGCAGTTGAAAGGAGAAATAGACACATGCACCATTATAGTTGGAGGTTTCAGTACTTCTGTCTCAACTATTCCTCAGACAACTAGACAGGAAATTCAGATAGGAATTAAACTCAACACCACCTTCTAGCAATGGGAATCTGGTCAGCCATAAAAAGAAATTGTTGATACACACACAACTTAGCTGAATCTCCTGGGAATTATGCTGAGTGAAAAAAGCCAATTTCAAAATTATTATTTCATTTCAATAACATTTTTGAATTGTTGTAGGTTTTTAAAGGGTGAGCAGATCTAGGGGTTAAGGATGGGGTAAGGGAATGAGGAAAGTGGATGTAGCTATAAAGACAACATGAAAGATTCCTATGGTGATGGAAATATAGATTGACTATATTTTTAATGTTGATATTTTGGTTGTGATATTGTGCTGTTGTTTTGCAAGATGTTACTGTCAGAGGAAACTGGGTAAGTGATATACCATAATCTGTCTGTATTATTTTTTAATCACTGCACATGAATCTACAGTTACCTCAATATAAAAGTTAAATTTAAAAAAAGTACATAGGCAAACTAAAGGAATGTAAATGTATCTATCTATAAGACCAAATAGGTTAATATGATTCAGTGTGGTCATCTAAAGAAGAGGAATATGAAATGTCTTTATTAAAAATAAATAAAAACATATTATTTTTCCAGCATATAAAAGCATATGAAAAATGAGAGATAATGTATGTTTTTATATGGTTCCCTCTTGGTTATTTTAGGAATTCACTTTTGAAACATAAAAATCAAGAATTCTTGTTTTATAATTTTTAATATTATGATTCTAAGTTATTTTTATAGTCAATCCAAGAAGATCTATGGTAATGAGTTTTCAAAGGTGCTTCCTGTAAAGTTTCCCCCTTTTCACGCACTGAACTAGTCTGAAGATGGCTTTTATCAATAGACTGTGCCAGAAGTGACCCTGTGTCAGTTTGGGACTACTACTTAATTGACAGGAGGTTTCAGTTTTCCCCTTTCTTGAAATGCATTTTCTGGAGAAATGTTACCAACAGGTAAGATTCAGTTTGTAGATACTTGTCAGGTAGCCCATGCTAGGCAAATTGAGAAGCTGTGTGGAGAGAGGGAGATAGCCAACCAAGGTGCAGGTGTTCCTGTCTCCCCAGTGGAGGCACCAGTCATGTAGATAAAGAAGCTATCTTGTCACACAGCCCAGTCAAATCTTCAGATGATTTCTGCCCCAACTATCATCTTATTACAAAGACGTGAAAGACCCAAGTGAGAACTGCCTAGATGAACCCAGTCAACCAAGAGTACCCTGGGAAACAATACATCATTGTTTTAAACCACTGGGCTTTAAGGGGGTTTGTTAAATAGATAACTAAAACAGACTCTTGGTAAAGAATGCCAATGCTGAGAATATGTGTTACAGTCAAGAACTCAAACTGCTTGTGTTTAAGCCAAATGTTTCTGGTTCAGTTTTTCCATAAATTTAAGAAAGAACTAGTCATTATAGAAATATATTTTGTATATGTGCATATATATATATACGTGTATATGTAGATGTATATATTTGGGAATTTTTATTCAATATTATGCAACTCTGTCACCATATTGAATATTCCTTGCTTCTCAATCTTTCTAAATATTAATAAATGGTATCTCCATCTTTTTAATAATCTTAAGTTCTTATATTTAAAATGATTGATTATATTAACTATATTAATTTATATTGTTACTGCAAAATGTTATGTATTTACATTAACAGAATATTAAAATCAAAGTTAAAAGTGAAAGAAAAGGCAATTGCCATTTTTTTAAATGGTAGCTGCATTTGCAACCTTATTCTGAAGCTGCAATAATGTGTTTGAACTAGTTCAGCCATTAGATATCATTATAGAATGATTATGTGAATTATTATTTGCTACTTTTTTACTAATCTTGTTTTGGAAGCAGAGTTAAGTACTGTCAGTAATGGCTGCTTCAAATAAATATGTAAGTTCTTGTTAAACTCGTAATATTTAGCCTTCATAAGAGAAAACTTAAAATGTATTATCATTCTAAAATTGATTTTCACAGATTAGCAAAATTTTATTTGTGTTTGATTTTAATATATACCTTTTAAAATTTTTAAAACAAAATTACCTATTTAAACATTTATGTAACTCATTATAGAAAATGTGGAAAATTAAGTGAAGTTTAAAAAGCAAAATTATCTCCCAAATCTTCAACACCTAGAGACAACTGCTAGTAGTTAATGCTTTTGTTATTGTCCTAGAAGTATTACATAATGGTGATTATATGGTATTTACAAAATTATGTAATCCTATTAAAAATATAGGTGTGGCAAAAGTAGGTTTCAAGTTGTGAGTATGCAAAATACAGTTTATTTTTGTCTTATTAATTATTATTTATCACTTCTTAACTATTATAGTGTATTATGAACAACTATAAATCCACATTTGCCTCACCCTATAGATTTCTTATTGTAAAACAATGCATGTTCATTTGAGAAAATTTGGAAATTAAAGAAAGATTCAAAGTAAAACATTAATCACTTAGAATTCCAAGTCCAAGAGATAGCATTTATATCTTGGTATATGTCTTTAATCATTTCTTCCATACACTTCAACATGAAGAAGATAATTCTTATAAAGTAATGTAAAGCATAATTAACACAATATCTCTAGGGCCTCAATGGCCAGTGACTTGGAGAAAATACTAGGAAGAAATAATTTCTACCACCGAATGAAATATTAGTTCTTATCAATGACTCAGTTCATATATTATCAGTCATTTGTTTTAAGTATACAAAATATTTCTAAATTCTATGGATTAATTTGCTTTTATTTTTCTAGTTGAGGACATTTATTTGAGACCTTTCTTCTTTTCTAATATATGCATTTATGGCTATAAACTTCTCCCTAAGCACTGATTTGGTAGCATTGCACATATTTTATATGCTCTATTTTAATTTTTGTTCATTTTAACACATTATTTGTTTTAGAGTTTCTCTTGGTTACATGGATTATATAAAAGTGATTATTTGTTATGAATTTGCCAGAGACATTTATTTCTTGATGCTATGCAAATGTGTGAATTTTAGTAACAGTCTCGGTTTTTAATTCATTATTAGTCTGTCTCCCTTCTTTCATTGGGAAAGCCTCCCGCATAGAGTTTCTGCATTGGATCCAAAGCCTAAGAACAGGCTACTAAATCCCTTCTTAGCCTCTTGAACTGGGTCTCAGTCTGTATTCTTACCCTTTAGAAAGGAGGGTGCTCTTTAGACAGTTTCAGTGGGATCCTTTTAGGACCAGAGGCCACTGTGAGAGCTTAGCTTATCCAAACCTCTCTGGAGGTAATTTCTGAATTTATGAAGTACGATGAGATTGCTGAGGGTTTAGAAAATTGTCTCCCAGAAATTTCCTGAACCCATGAATTGTTGTTTTTTTTAATCCATTTAATCTGAGACTGGCTTTTGCGCTTGAATATGGTCTCTTTTGGTAGTTGTTTGGTATGCACATGAAAGGGTATGTGTTTTGTTGTTTTGGGTGGTGTTTTATAATTGTCAATTAGTTAAGTTTGTTCATAAGACTATTAGGTCATCTGTATTATTATTGTTTTTATGTCCACTTGTTCTATCTATTATTAAGAGAGGGATATAGAAATATCCTATTATAATTTTGGATGTGTCTGTACCTCCTTACAGTTCTGTTTCTGAAAGGTTTATGATTTTTATGTCCTCTTGAAAATTATCTCCTTTTCATTATGAAGTGATATACCTTATATCTGATAATATTCTTTGCATTGAAATTTACTTAGCCTGCTGTTAACATATCTACCTTTAAATTAAGTATCCTTGGTAGTTTTAAGATTCTCTCCTTATCTTTAATCTTGGCTAATGTAATTATGATGTGCCTTAGTGTGTGCTTCCTTGGGTACAACTTCTTTGGGACTCTCTGAGCTTCCTGAACTTCCTGGAAGTCTATTTCCTTTGCCAGATTGGGAAAATTCTTCATCATTTGTTCAAATATGTTTTCAATTTCTTGCTCTTCCTCTTCTCCTTCTGGTACCTCTATGATTCGGATGTTGGAATGTTTAAAGTTGTCCCAGAGGTTCCTAAGCCTCTCTTCATTTTCTTGAATTCTTGTTTCTTCATTCTGTTCTGGTTGAAGGTTTATTTCTTCTTTCTGCTCCAAATTTTTGATTTGAGTCCTGGTTTCCTTCCCATCACTGTTGGTTCCCTGCATGTTTTTCTTTATTTCATTTTTCATAGCATTCACTTTTCCCTCTATTTTATGACCACATTCAGCCATTTCTGTGAGCATCCCAATTACCAGTGTTTTGAACTCTGCATCTGTTAGGTCGTCTATCCCCTTGTCACTTAGTTTTTTTTCTGGAATTTTGATCTGTTCTTTCATTTGGACCATATTTCTTTGTTATCTGATATGTTGTAAGGGGAGGAGCCTTAGGTATTCTCCAGGGTGGGGCAACCCACTTCTCCTCTTGTGACACTGTGTGGGAGAAATCAGAGAGGGAATAATGTTGCTTGCTGCGCTGTTGGCCAGCTTTCAGTCACTTCCCTTGATTCCCATAAGTGGATTGTGCACTTTCAGGTGCTGATTCCCAGGTGGGTGGGATTATGTATGTTCTAGGACCCTGTGGGTCTCTCCAGTGAACTCTCCTGTGAGCCTGGGAGTTTCTCCCACCATCACAACCCCCTCATGTTTTTACAGCCAGGGGCTTTGAGGCTTTATTTCCCTGGGCTGGGCCCTGGGTTGTGTGGTCTTTCTTGATTTCCAGTTGTTCCTTCTGGTTTATCCACATGCAAATGTAGGACTACCTGATCTGCCAGGCCCAGCAGCCTGTCTCCACCCATCTTGCCAGTCTGAATGAATGTTTCTTCTTTAACTCATTGATCATCGACCTTCTATGCAGTTCAGTATTCTGGCAGTTCTGATTATGTTTTGTTTTTAAATTTGCTGTTGTCATTCTTTTGGTTGTGCAAGGAGCCAAAGTGTATCTACCTATGCCTCTATCTTGTCTGAAGTCTGAAAGATTTTTTTGGTTGAGTATAGATTTTTTTTTTCAGTATTTTGAGGTGGTGTTGCTTTCTTAATTACATTGTTTTAGCAAGAAATCTGCTGCCACCCTTATCTTTTTCCTCTGTATGTTTCTCTAGTCACTTTTATGATTCTCATTTTCTTTATTGTGATAAAATATACATAATATAAAATTAACCATTCTATTTTTAAATGTACTTTTGTAACATTAAGTACATTTACATTGTTGTGCAACTATCACCACAGTCCATCTCTGGAACATATTCATTTCCCTCTCCTGAAATGCTACCCATTTAAACACTAACTCTCCATGTCCACCTTCTCCAGCCACCTGCAGCCATCATTCTGCTTTGTCTCTGTGTATGTTACTACTCCAGAAACTCGTGTGAGTGGAATCATACATTATTTGTCTTAAGTGACTGACTTATTTCACCTACCAGAATGTCTCCAAAGTTCATCCTGGGCCAAAGTTACCTTTTTAAGGTTGAATAATACTTTTTGTATGTTGTGTTTTCATTCTTGTTTTAATTTGTAAGTGTTTTGGCCATTTTATTTAAATATTTTTTCTCTCCCTATCATTCTCCAATATACATGTGCATTGTGCCCCTTTGAAGTTACCCCACATCACTGATGTTCTTTCTATTTTTGAAATTAAATTTTCAATCATTGATTTTTTTAAACTTTGTTTCATTCCTTTTTCCTTTTTTTTTTATTGTTGTTCAAGTACAGTTGTCTCCATTTTCCCTCCACAACGCTCTCCCACCTCCTGTCCCCACTTCCCACCCTGGATCCTACCCTCTTTGGTTTTGTCCATGTGTCCTTTATACATGTTCCTTGATGACTCTTCCTCTATTTTCCCCCATTATCCCTTTCCCTCCTCCCCTCTGGTTACTGTCAGTTTATTCTTTATTTCAATGTCTCTGTTATATTTTGCTCGCTTTTTCATTTTGTTGATAGGTTCCACTTATAGGAGAGATCATATAGTATTTGTCTTTTGTTGCCTGGCTTATTTCTAAACTTTGTTTCCTTTTAGATGGTGTCTATTATTGTCTTTATGTTCATCAATCTTTTCTAGTCTGTCTATCCATTATATTTTGTTTTTTAACCCTAATGTTGTATTTTGCATTTATAGGTGTTTTGTTTTTATATTTTATCCCATCTTCCATACCTCAGTTTAACTTTTAGATCACATAGAATGCAATTATAATTGCTGTTTTAATGTCCTCATCTGCTAATTCTAACATTTATATCAGTCCTGGGCATTTGCCCTCTTTTGCTTGATTGATTTATCTCCTTGTGATATATTTCCTTGTTATTTGATATGCCTGGTTATTGACTAGAGGCCAGATATTCTGATGTTTAACTTCAGTATACTGAATATTTTTGTTTTCTAATCAATATTCTTGAGTTTTGTTGTGAGATACAATTTGGGTTCTTGTAAATAATTTTACCCTTTTGGGTCATACCTTTAAGATTTGTTGGGCAAGACCATAGAGTGTTTAGTCTAAGGCTAATTGTTTCCCTCTTTGGAGTCAAGACTCTTCTGGATAGACTACAAATAACCAATGATTTCGGAGGTTTTCCAGACTGGCTGGTGGAAACAGACATCATTTCAGGGCTTAAGTGGGTACTAGACGCTGTTACTTCTAATCCTTATATACCAGTCTTTCTCTAGCCTCACATAGTTTCTAACCATATAATGAATGATCAGGGTGTGCTAAATATTTGATGTGTACCCAGCCAGTGCAGATTTGCATAATTTTTATCTTTTCTCTAGTATTCTACACTATGAATTCTATCTCTCCTAGTCTTTCTATACTCTTTTCCTATGTTTCCTTAACTCAGAAGTATGCTAAGCTCTACTCGGTTTTCCTCTCCCTGTGTCATCCATCCTTGGAAACTCTGTTAAGACAGTAAGTTTGGTTAGTCAAAGGACACATCACATTGTTTTCTGTCTTTAAGAGATTCTCTCATAAAAAATGATTACTTGACTGGGTATAAAAATGCTTAGATCCAACTTTTTTATACTAAATATTTCTTTGAGTAGTATTATATTATCTTCTGTAAGAGAATGTTTGAAAGAAAATTCTAAATATATTTTTTCCAAGTTTAGGTGATTCTCTGTCTATTTACTGTGAAGCATTATCTTTACTTGCAAGTGTCCCATTTTAATAGGCAACTAATTTTAATTTCATTTCCCTTAACTTTTTCTTTTGACATAACCTGTCCACACCTTAACTAGTTTGCTGATATTCCTGATATTTTAGCTTTAGAGGTTATCTATTTACTATGTAAGATGTTAATGTACTTTTTTTCATCCCTCATTTACTAAAAATACAAACAATTCTTATTTTCCTACATTTCTTATATTGTACCATTCCTAGATATTTCAATAATAAGTATTTTATTGTGACTTTATAAACTCCATTTAGAGCTGACCCAGGTAAAGTACCATATATTTTTTCATTGCAAGACTTTTTGATCTTTCTGGAGTAAAAACTGTTTTTTGGTTTTTTTTGCTTATATGCTTCTTTGTTTAATTTTTTCAATGTACTTGTCACAAATTTGTTCATTATACTCCTCAAGTTGTATAAATACAGGGTGGGACAAAAGTAGGTTTACAGTTGTTCATATGGAAAATAATAAAATGGTTAATAAATGATAATGCGACAATAAACTCTGTTTTGTGTACTTAAACTGTAAACCTACTTTTGTTCCACCCTGCATTTGCTTAATGCATTAAAATGATCACAAATATTTCAATTTTAAATGTTCATGGAAATGTTTTTTTCTTTTTAGAGATAGGGAAGGGAAGGAGAGGAACATCGATGTGAGAGAGAAATATCGATCGGTTGCCTGTCATATTCACTGACCAGGAACCCAGCCCACAACCCAGGCATGTGCCCTGACCAGGAATCAAGCCAGCATTCTCTCACTCTTTGGGACAATGCCAAACCAGCTGAGCCACACGGGTCAGGGCTGTTCTGGAACTTTACATGTGCTCTAATCAGGCTAGCCCACTTAAGATGTGCTGCACGTCTGTGATACTGGAGGTCTCTTTTGATAAAAACTCTTTGTTTCTTGCATTCTATATCTTTTGTTGTTTATTTTTTTATTTTTGTGTAGAACGTTCTTCAGTGCTTTTTAAAGTAACAGTACACTGGAAGTAATATTTCTAAGATTTTTATTTTTTTACTGTATTCAGCTACACATGGATAATTTATTCAGATCAATAATTCTAGGTTGGAAATAACTGTTGCACTAACTAGAGGGCAGAGTTGCTGTTGAGAAGTCTGATAGCATAATTCTCATAGTGTTTTGCATGAAGCCTATTTTTATCTTTTTTCCATTAAAGTTTTTTGGATTAGCTCTGTGTTCCAAATACAATATTCTAAAATGTCATAGAGATATCTTATCATGAGTTATTCTCATCCATGGTTTTGGGCATTCATTCAGTGATTTTTTTTTCTTCTGCAAACTCAGGTTCTTCTATTTTGAAGCATTAAAAAATTATTGTACTTCCATCATGGTTTGCTCTCATCTTTTATGTTATCCTTATTTTAGAAATGTATTGCTTTTTATTTTAGGCCTTCTGTACTTATCTGTTCATTTTTTAAATATTTTCTTTCTTATTTCTCATCTTGGTCTTCTTGCTTTCCTTTTATAAAATACTGTGCATTCAATCTCATAATCCAACCCTTCTAAGTTTTTTATTTCTTCTATATTTTTTCTCATACCCAGTGTATATTATCTGTTTTAATGCTCTTTTTGAATAGAATTCTATTTATAAAGTGGATACACTATTTACTCCTACCTTTCTGAAAATATTAATAAAATATTTTTAATTATTCAGTCATTTTGATGAATAATCTGTTTTATTTTATTGTTTTTGTTTGTTTGTTTGTTTATATGTTTGCTTGTCCCCGCCTTTTATTTCAGAACATTTTTCTGGAGACCTAATTGAAATCTATGTGTGTATAGACAGTGTTTGTCAGTGCTTGCTTATAGTGTAGGATAACCTGGCCAGGCTCAGTCACTGAGGAATCTTCATGGTCCTTATTTTAATTCTTATCTTGTCTTTTGATCTGCATGAAAGGGTCACATTTTTTGAAAAACATACTAGTGGTCTGCACGGAAGGGTATAAGCCTCATTATATGTATTCTAGAAGCCAAAAGGAGGACAAATGATGAATATATTGGGATTCAAGGTGAAGAGTTTAACTTAAATTTCTTTGTGTGTGTGTGTGTGTGGTCCCATTGCCTTTAACTTTGCTGAATATTTGTTTTTCTCATAGAAGAAGGGAAGGAGGAAGGGAGGGAGGAATTATAAAAAAAATCCTCAGATTTTCAAAATCAGAAATCTGGTAACAATGGGCCCATATACATGCTTAACAACATTTAAGTAGTACTGATTAATGTCTGTCACTTTTGACATAGCCTGTATTGGAGAGTTTCCCAGTCTTACCATACTCTGTTGCCTCTGGAAATCTTGATATAATTATATTAGTCCCCACAAATACTGAAGTAGCTGGGCTTGTCCATGTAGACTACTGAATTGTCATATATATATATTTAATATAACATGCATGTTTTTCATTTGTTTACTACCATTAAATAAGTACCATATTATATTCTTCCTCAGAGTCTTCCTGTGTTTTCTTGGTTTTGTTCTGCAGACATTCTTATGTATTCCTAGTTACTCATTTTTATCTTTACTTATTTTTTAAAACAAGCTTTGTAAACTCATTGTCCATCTACAGGCTGGTTTCCTTGGTTCTTTTCATTATTACTTGGGAGATGCTAGGATTTCTTAATCTGCTCTAGGGTTGGGAGACATAGTGATGAGCATTGTTTTTTACCCAGTTTCTTATACCCAACAGACTCTACTTGACAACTTCTTCCTTATTCTGTGATCTTCTCATGCAGTGATTTGTTCTCTGATACTCTGGACTGAGGTCCAAGAAAAAGCATAAATTTCAAAATACACTTCTAGGAATCTTCTTTCTTGCCTCCACCTAAAATGGTTTATGTCTAGGAATAATACATATGAGGATTAATATGTCCATGTCCACCATACTTTCTTCTGGTTTCTTTCTGAAAGTTTTAGTCTTTAAATGGCTGAAAAGTGTGAACAAGGAGAATGGCCAAGGAGACTGAGAACATGATCTGGTCACTTTATCAAATTTCTCCTTCATAGTAGGAGGAATAATAGCTGAGTGGTTTTCTATATAAAATACGAAGAATATATTAAGTGGATATATAACATGCAAAAGAAAGTGAATATCTTCTTTCTAACTTCTTTTATGTTGTTGAGGTTACGTAATTTAATAAGCACGAACTAGACACTTTGCTTTTCTCTGTACAGCTCTTAGGAGTTAGTAAAATTTTCTTTGAAATTCTGAAAACATTTTTTTGTCCTTGCAACTTTGGTAGTACATACTTTTATGTATTTATTTATATAGTTTGTTTATACATTTACTTATTGCTAATTCTTCATAGGTATGGTAAAATGTTAGGATATATGTGTCTGAAGCTAACTAATAAGCCCTTCAAAATATATTTATATCTCTATATGCACATATTTTATGTTGTCAAGATAGTTTATTATTTCATCATTGGTCATAATTTACCTACATGTACCCATGATTAGAATTGTATGTAAATAGAATATACCTACCAAAAATACAATTTTAACCTCTTTAGCAATTAATCCCTATTACTCTTTTTCTATAATTATTTGACACCTTCAATTGTATAAAGTGTATATATATATATTATTTAAAGCACTGTTTCTCTTTTGCACATTTAGAACTAAAAGGTAGTATTTAAAGCTAAAATAACAGTATTGTGACCAGAATATTTCCTAATTTAGGATCTGAGCATGGAGAGGAATGGAATTCACTTAAAGGATGACTTCAGAGGTTTGTGAGCTTTGTATTGGAACTTCCTGCTGATGGGTTTATGATGTTCCAGGATAAACCTCGCAGAGATTAATAGGGGATGATCCCTGGCAGCTATTTGGAAAGAAATGATTTTACTTATTTACATTTAAAAGAACCAAATCATCAGCAAACAGAAGTAGGAGTCAGCCCTTCCTTGTGTTTAAATGTCTGTATTCCAGTGTCATTTACTAAAATGACTATTAACATGAAACTGGGCAAAAAAATTGTTATATAACCATAGAGATAAGAAGTATATTTGGCAGATTTCCTTTGTTCCTTTTAGATTAATATTTTAAGGAATACTTTCATTTTTCAAGGGAAAAGTAGCTATGATGAACAGCTACTAGGGAAATGGAAACCGAGTGCTTAATTTCTCTCTGAAACATTAAAGTCACAAACCAACATGTATTTATTCCATTCCTAAGTATGTCCATTTATGAAAATCTATATTTTCTGACTTTATCTTTATTGCTTTTACAGTTAAAATACAAATGTTTCAATTTATCTCTTAAAATCTTGGGCAAGGACAGAAAGTTCTATTTGGGAAGAGGGGAGAACGTGGCTACTCATAAGAAATGCAATGTTTTCAGTATCATTTGAAGGTAGGTATGGCCCTGGCACTAAATTCTGTCCAGTTATTTAAAATTTCCTGGGCATGTCTTCAGAAAGAAAACATTCATCATTCTCATTCCTTGCTCCTTTTTGCTTATTGAAATGAAGAATGGTTGGAATTCAGAATGCTGCCTGGACCAGGACATGGAAGGCATATGTTATGTGCTGATGGCTGTGGACCACAGAGTGTAAGTAACAGGTCGACTCATGGATGTTTATCTTTAAATTTTATTTATATATGAGAGAAATAAATTTGTCTATTTTTTCATTTTATTTTTGTCACTTGCATCCAAAACTGTTTCTTACCAATGTAAGTTCTTTTCAGCCTTCCTGCAATTTTTCAAACTATCTTATTCTTTTTACAAATGTTCAGCTATATTAGATGTTCAGTGTTCTTTTAGAAAGTATTATGCCTTTTCACATTTGACCTTTTGTTCAATCTACTCTTTCTGAACAGTACAAAATGTTCCCAGGTCTATCTGTTTGAAATTATCTTCTCCTCAAGCATTAGCTTTCTTAGGTCACCCTGGGATGATCTTTTTCTAAATTCCTATAATATCATTTATTCTATGGAATTTCCATATACATATTAGATAATAAGATTCTTGAGGAAGAGAACCAGTTCACTGCAGACAGTGTACACTGAACATCTGTTGTGTCGGGCATTGCGCTAGAGATGATTGAGTTTAGAAGGATGGTAGGGAAAGTGCCCTTGCCCACAAAGATTTTATAATTTGGTGAAAAAATAAGGGTATTTATACAAGTAATAATAAATCATGAACACAGCAAAATGAACAACACATTGTAAAATTACAAATGAGGAAGTGATTAATTCTTTTGGGGACAGAATGGAAAATGATTTCTCCAAGAAGACAATATTTAGGTTGACCTCAAAAGATTAATGTGCATTTATTCAGGAGGCCACATTAGAGGAAACTGATGAGAAGGGCAAAAGTAGAAAAACAGCCTCTGCACCTTGAGAGATGTCTGGATAACCAGCTGGGGTTAGGTGTTAACTTTGTGGTGAAGAGCATTGGAAGAAATTAATGCCATTTTTCATTCAGAAAGGGTGCATGGGAAATGAATATAAGCACAAAACATAGGAACAAATGCTTATCAATATGGCATTGATATACTTTTTTCATGGAAGAGGAAATATCTGATGAAGTTGGGGAATAATTTGAATTGGGGACAATTTATATAGACAGACTTCCAGGCATGCATCTAACATATTGGCCACTGTGGCAACAGATGAAGGTGAGACCACTGAAAATGATCATTGTACAAGAGATTTTGAATGAAACATAAAGAAGAAGAAACACTGCCTTGTCTAACCTCCCTTTTCTTGGTAAAGTTGGAGACATACTAAGTTTCTAAAAGAAAGTTGTTATGTAATTGTGGACTCAGAAGTTAAGACCAGCAGCTGAGCAGAATTAGAAGAAAACAATAGAGAGAAATGGAGAGGCTAGTGTGAGTGTGTAGTTAAAGGGAAAGGCCAGAGTATTCATGCCTAGATTAAAATGAAGACCAAGAGCAGCCTTGAAGAACCGAACAACAACAAAAAAAGCAGTGGTTTAGAAACTAGAGATTTCCTTAGAGCAGATGTGGTGGGAATATTATTACATTTCCTTGCTTTACTTCTTAATACATAACAAAACGTTTCCCATTTAAGTGAGCCCTCATATATGCTTATTGCATTAATACACTAAAATTGACCCTAAATTATCTTGTTATTCTTATATTTTTATTTAAACTTAGTGCATTTTTAGGGAAGAAAACTCCATTTGTGGGTATTCAGTAAGACCTCATGGGCTAAATTTCCTCCAAGTAACCCTCACTGTAGCTTTTTAATAAGTTTTATAGGGTTGACTATAATCTTTCTTTAGCTGTTTGTTTTGATAATTTAGAATTTTTTTTACTTATTTCGTGAACAAAGATGAGCTATACAGAAGAAAACATAGATATGGAGAAGCATACAGTGTAAGTTCTCCATTAGATAAACAGCCCAGAAGCCCACATTTGTCACAATATGTGAGGCTTCTTATTAGAAAATATCTAGAATTTATAGAAAATACTATTTAAAGGATTGTGTATCTCCGAGTGGGAGGGAGGAGTAATTCCCATAGCTGCCTTTGAAGCAGTAAACATCTTTTATGTCAGTTAATAATGGTTTGGATAGGTTTGAAAGACTGTGTGTCAGGTATCCCAAAAGAAGGAATATAAGTTTGGTTAACTCTTCAGTCATTTGAATCTGGAATCAACAGTCACTGTATCTTAAAGCAGCTTACTTGATTCATTTAACCTTTTGGTTATAGTAGGGATAAAATTCCCAGGTCTTTTGTTGTTCCACATGTGATGTGGAAAATTAGCATACACTACTGTATTCTTCTTCCTACGACATGCAGCACATCAGAGAGAGAGAGGGAGAGAGAGAAACTAAGTCTTGTTTGTGCTGCTATGAACATGGGGGTGCATAGGTTCTTTTGAATTGGTGTTTCAGGATTCTTAGTTTAGAGTCCCAGCAGTGGAACTGCAGATCAAAAGGCAGTTTCATTTTTAGTTTTCAGAGGAAATTCCACACTGTTTTCCACAGTGTCTGTACCAGTCTGCATTCCCACCAACAGTGCACTAGGGTTCCCTTTTCTTCACAGCCTCACCAGCACTTTTTGTTTGTTGATTTGTTTATGATGGCCATTCTGACTGGTGTGAAGTGGTATCTCATTGTGGATTTGATTTGCATCTCTCTGATAGCTAGTGATGCTGATTATCCTTTCATATGTCTGTGGGCCCTCTGTATGTCCTCCTTGGAAAAGTGTCTGTTCAGTTTCTTGGCCTATTTATTAATTGGATTGTTTGTCTTCCTGAAGTGGAGTCATGTGAGTTATTTATATATTTTGGTAATGAAACCCTTGTCTGAAGTATCATTCTTAAATATATTTTTCTATATGGTTGGTTCTCTTTTCATTTTGCTGATGTTTTCTTTAGCTGTGCAGAAGCTTATTATTTTGAAAAAAATGTGGTACATATACACAATGGAATACTATATAGGCAGCAGAAAGAAAGAAGGAGCTCCTACCCTTTGCGACAGCGTGGGTGGAACTGGAAAGCCTGATGCTAAGTGAAATAAGCTAGGTGGTAAAATACAAATACCATATGACCTCACCTATAACTGGAACCTAATCAACAAAACAAACAAACAAGCAAAATATAACCAAAGACATTCAAATTAAGAATAAACTGACAGTAACCAGAGGGGAGGTGGAAGAGAATAATAGCAGAAAAGGAGGCAAAGGTCATCAAGGAACATGTGTAAAGGCCACATGGGCAAAGCCAGAGGGGGTTAGGATTGAGGGTGGGAGGTGGGGATAGCTGGGGTAGGGAAGAGTGATGGGGGGAAATGGAGACAACTGGACTTGAACAAAAATAAAAAGAGGGGGAAAAAGAGTCTTCTATAATGAACAAAATGAGCCATAAAACATAGATCATGCAAAGCCTGGTCAGATAGATGCTTTTTTCCTCTCATATTCGATTAATTTGAGTAATTATTTCTGCTAACTTGCTCCCAAATTGGAAGCTGCAAATTATATTTGCCTAATCTGTGGTTTTAGTGAGATATGTAAGAAATAGACCATTCTGAGAGGCCCAGGATGGTGGAGAAGTAGGTAGAAGCTACACTAACCTCCTCCCAGGACCAAACTGGAATTACAACTAAATTAAAGAAAAAACATTCTGAATAATCAAGTGAACACTAGCTGAAGAGAAGCCTTCTGACCAAGGACTTAAGGAAGAAAGCATTTCTTCCTTAAGAGACTAGGATGGGAGTGCAGAATTGTGAGAGGGCTGGCTGGGCTCAAATGGGTGGCAGCTGAAGTTCAGAGAAATATTTAGGTGCCTGGGGGGTTCCCTCTAAGAAGTGTGGGGTCTAAACTCGAAGCTGAGCTCCCCAAACCCCAGCACCAGAACTAGTAAAGGATCCCAAATATCATCCAGCAATGAAAAGCAGCAGAGTTTCTGTCCACCAGGGAGAGATGGCTAGAGATGCAAGAGCCTCTTAAAGAGCTAATGCACAAAATTTCATTTGTAGCCATTTACCCTGGGCTCCAGCAGAGGGAGAGTGGAGTGGACTAGAGATATGTGGGGAGAGTCAGGGGCCGGTGGTTCTGGGGAGAGAGCTTAAGGATCAGCTTCCAGAATCTTGCTCAGTCTTCCTCATACTCAGAAGCCATCTTTCTCAGGCAGAGCCTTCCTTTCCCTGTGGCATCACCTGAGGGGAAACAATAGCCCCGCCTGCAGGAATCACTCTCACACCACTTGTGGAGCTTAAACCAAGCTTCAGAGTACACCTGGAGGCTATTCTGGAGATTAAGCCTAACAGCTAAGGTGGACCTCTGGGAGCTCTGACCTTAGCTGACCCACCCCTGGTCCAGTGTGAGTAAAAGACGGCCTTCGTGCACATCCTGTTTTTTTTTTTTTCTGCACACAACCCGGCCAAGTAGAGGGAGCCACATGCTGCTGACTGCTGACAGCTCCAAAGAGCATGCTCAGAGTCAGTCACATCAGTGTCTACCATAAGCCTGCATCAGAGTCACTGCTAGTCTACCTAATACATAGAACCAAATAAATACAAAGAAGCAACCAAAATGGGAAGACAAAAAAAAAAAAGTAGCATTTATCAGATACAGAGTTTAGAATAGTGATTATAAGGATACTCAACAGCATGAAAAAAGACATCAAAAATATAAAAATCTACCAGTCAAAAATAAAGAATGCAATGTATCTGTGATAAATAATACACTGAAAGGAAGAAACAGTAGGTTAGATGAAACACAGGATCAAATCAGCAATTTGGAAGACAAGGTAGAAAAAAACAACCAAACAGAGCAACAAAAAAAAATAATTTTTAAAAAATGAGGAGAGATTAAGAAACCTTTGGATGCTACATGAGGTGTTATAATATTCACACCATGGAAATTTCAGAAGGAGAGGAGATGAGCCAGAGATTGGGAACCTATTTGCAGAAATAATGACTAAAAACTTCTCTAATCTGGTGAAGGAAAAATACACCCAAGTCCAGAAGCTCAGAGGGCACCAAACAAGATGGACCCAAAGAGACCTGCACTGAAACACATCATAATTAAAATGGCAAAACATAAAAACAGGGGGAAAATCCTTAAAACTGCAAGAGAAGAGCAGTTAGTAATTTACAAGGGAGCTCCAATTAGACTGTCATCTGATTTTTTGACAGAAACATTTCAGGCAAGAAGGACATGAAATATTCAAGGTGATGAAAAGCAAGGACCTATAACCAAAGCTATTTTACCCAAGGAGGATATCATTTAAAATTGAGGGAGAAATAGAGAGCTTCCCAAACAGGAAAAAGCTAAAGGAGTCTGTTAACACCAAACCAGTACAAATATTAAAGGGCTTGCTTTAAGAAGAAGAAAAAGAAAAAAAATAAAAACAGAGGAAAATAGTCTAACAATAAAATGGCACTAAATGTATATCTATCAATAATCACCTTAAATATAAATGGCTTAAATGCACCAACCAAAAGAACTAGGGTAGCTGAATAGATAAAAAAAAAACAAAACCCAAATATATGCTGCCTCCAAGACACCCACATCAGATCAGAAGATGTACACAGACTAAAATTAAAGGGATAAAAAAAGATAATTCGTACAAATGGAAAGGGTGTATCCATATTCATGTCCAACAAAATAAACTTTAAACCCAAAGTTATGGTAAGAGATAAAGAAGGACAATACATAACGATAAAGGGAGCAATTCAACAAGGTGATATAACACTAATAAACACTTTTGCACCCAACAGAGTAGCACCTGTATATGTGAAGCAAATCTTGATAGACTTAAAGGGAGAGATAGAAATACAGTCATAGCCAGGTATTGTAACACCATATTGACTTCA
This sequence comes from Tonatia bakeri, assembly GCA_004024845.1. Taxonomy (NCBI): domain Eukaryota; kingdom Metazoa; phylum Chordata; class Mammalia; order Chiroptera; family Phyllostomidae; genus Tonatia; species Tonatia bakeri. The sequence continues at coordinate 33,776 of PVIA01009431.1, read as the reverse complement.
ATGGATAGACCTTCCAGACAGAAAGTTAAGAAGGAGACAGTGGCCTTAAACAGCACATGAGATCAGATGGATTTAACTGATATCTTCAGAGCATTTTCCCCCAAAGCAGCAGAATATACTTTTCGACTGCACAAGGAACGTTTCCTAGGATAGGCAATGTGTTAGGACACAAAAGAAGTCTCAATAAATTTAAGAATATTAAAATCATATCGGGCATCTTCTGTGACTACAATGCTATAGAACTAGAAATCGATTACAAGAAAACTCAAAAGTACACAAAGACACAGAAGCTAAATAACATGTTATTAAACAAGGAATGGGTCAACAATAAGATCAAGGAAGAAATCCAAAGATATCTTGAAACAAATGAAAATGAGGACACAACAACCCAAAACATGTGGGACACTGGGAAAACAATCCTAAGACATAAATTCATAGCATTACAGACCTATCAAGCTCAAATAAACAATCTAACTTTATACTTAAAGGAACTTGAAAAAGAACAACGAACAAAGCCCTAAGTGAATAGAAGGAAGGAAATAATAAAGATCGGAGCAGAAGTAAATGAATAGAGTCTAAAAAATATATACTAAAGATCAATGAATCCAAACGTGATTCTTTGATATGATAAACAAGGTTGACAAACCTTTAACCAGACTCATCAAGAAAAAAAGAGAGATACCCAAATAAATAAAATAAAAAATGAAAGATATTATGGATGGACTTGGGGAACTTTATGCTAAGTGAAATATGCCAGTCAGAGAAAGGCAAGTACCATATGATTTCACTCAGATGTGGAACCTATTGTACAAACGGAACTAAGAAGCAAAATAGAGACAGACTCATAGACAGGGCAGGATGACAGCTATTGGAGGAGTGATAGGAGGTGGAGCAATCAAGCAAAAAGGAAAAAGAACTCATGGATAGGGACAACAGTGTGGTGATTGTTGGTGAAGGGTGTATAAGTGGAATGTATGGTAATGGAAATAAATTTCAATAAAATGCAATAAAAATCAAATAAATTCTAGCATGCCTAAATAAATAAATAGGCCATCTCCTCCCCCCTCATCTAGCCTGCCTTTCATTTTTTCATATTTCTTTACTTTTGATATAATCTTATTTATAATATAGATTCCCTGTCCAGGGAATTTTAAGTATATCAGTCAAACTTTATGCAATGGTAATGTCATACATCAGTCATTTCATAGGCTACATTCAGTGTTTTTAGTTTATTTTACACTGAAATTATCAAACTAATTTTATTTGAAAATATTTACATTGGTCTTTAAATTCAGGTCAAAGATAAAATTATTGACGCATGAAGTTGTCATTAGGTGTCCAGCTTAACTTCTTCACCAGGTATGCTGAGATAGTGCTTAGCCTCATTGGATGGATGGAGCTGAGCTCTGAAAACAATCTTACAATAGAAAACAAGTAGATGGAATTTTTGCTTTAAGAGGATTATAGATATATTTGGAATGACTTTTTAACAAACTAGGTCAGTGATTAATACCTCATCTTATTTCCTTTGCCATAGCATTAATCAGAGATAATTCATACAGTATTTGTGTGGACAGAATAGATAATATTTTATATGTTACCCTTGACTTTGAATCCTTTTTTCTTTTTTCAAGCTAACATTCAACAATTAAAAGAATATGACTATTGTCCAAGCACAATTTGGTTTAGAATGGCTGAGTTATAATAAATAAAAACTGTATATTAGTATCTCACCTAAAAATGTATGAACCTGATACTGTGAAGATAATCAAAACAAGGTAGAGTGATAATAAAAACAAAATAGAGTGTGTATAGGCATTATATTATTTTCAAACACAAGTGATTCATAAATCTGAATTGTATTTCAATATCTCTGTGTTACCACAGGTCTAGGAAAGACTGAAAAGTTGCCCGATGTATTGCTATGAGAACATGAGCACATCTAACCTATCAGAAAGTGTCTTGGATAAGAGTCCAGTGGACTCTAGAATGATGTTTTTTTGGGGTTTGAATCTCTGTTTTGTTATTCATTAGCTGTGGACTAGAATAATTATTTTATATTGTTGAACCTATGTCACCATCTGTGAAAGAGACATGGTTATAAAGATGTTGTTAATATTATGGAAAATAATCCATTTAAATTGGACTCCAATGTCCAACTGGTAGATAATAGCTATTACTTTGTTGGGTATAAATCTTATGTAAATGCCATAGCAGAGTAGATGCCCTAAAAGCCACCTCCATTTCCTTGACTTAAAATCCTTTGTGCTATGTAGGCTAATCTATTTCTACACAGTTTAAGTCAGTATCCTTCATATGTCAAAATTAAAACAAACAAAAAACTTTTTATACATGCTTATTTTCTCATTATTTTATATAAAAGTTATCATTACTCCTATTGTAGTTTTTACTGATTTATGTATGTGTTTGTAACAAAGCATAAATTGTTGCAATATTAATTCATTTGCAAAGGGAACTTACTTAATTCTAATATTTTGACCATAAAATAGGAAAACAGAAAGAGGAGAAGGAGTCCATGCTTATACTTAACAGGCTAGGTGATTTGGACCAACATTTCTATCCAAAGTAAAATGTTGGTCCAGATGTTTTAGGATTTTTTTTAAATAACTGAGGTTCTAAGGATATGTTAGAAATCACACAGCATTAATCTGAAGGATAGGTAAGTGGACCATGGTAGATTTGTGTAATGTAATGAAACTGAGCTTAGCATTTGATTTCCTTTTAGGAAGAAAAAGTGAAAAGGATCAAAAAAGTTTAGAGCCAAGAATTGTCGATTAGGCAATACTTTACTCATGAAAATGAGCTCCAAAAGATAATACTCTTGTAATAAGAATGAAACAAAATAAACCTGCTTCCTCCTCACAGAGATGTAGAATAATACAACACAGAAATTGTAGTCCTAAGCCTGATAATTTACAAACATGCAGTCATTTACAAAATTAGTATTACCTGAATGTACTCAAAATTTTTTAACTGGAAGTTCAGCTTAACATGATCCCAGACTCATGGTTGTCCTAGGTGTTTTGCAAAGACAACAGGAGTCATCTGTGATGGAATGCAGTTTATCTTTGACTTTAAGAAATTTGTATTAATAAATTTTTGAGGAAAATAATAAAATCATAGAAAAAGTAAACATATCAAGAAGCTACAATAAGTTAAACATCAGCAAAACAATAAATAGCAGAATCAGACTTATAAATCTCCAAATTCTGAAATAATCAGACATAGATTATGAGAAAACTATTTAAATAGTTAAAAATCAAATTAGGAAATATTTATAGAAAAAATAAACTATAAAGTATGAGCTAAAGGTACAGTAATTAACATTAAAATCCAGTGCACATGTTTAAGGATGCATTGCACAAAGAGATAGCTAGTGAGTTGGAAGACATCTGAAGAAATAATTTCAAAAGAAGTACAGAGAAACAAAGGTCTGGAAGAAATATGAGAAAGGATAAGAAACATGGAAGATAAAATGAAAGGTTTAAATATTTATGTAGAAAGAGAGAGCAGTGAAAATGTGGAAATAATATTTGATTACATATTGCCTGGAAATATTTCATAACTAATGAAAGTCCCTGATAAATACATGTAAATATCCAAAGGATCTTAATCAGGAGAAATAAAAATGAATTCCCATCAATACATATTGTTTTGAAAGACAACTGCATAACAACCAAAGTGAGAAAAATACAGAGTCCTCTAAAGGAGTAGCAGCTGATTTCTCAAAAATGGAGAAATCTGGAAAAACATTGATGATTTTCTGCATGCCCTGACAGAAAATGATTTTAATGTAGTTTTCTATACCCAGCAAAATTATCTTAAGAGAATGAAAGTAATCAGCTCTCACCGTCAGGGGAAAGAAAAGCAACTCAGCTGTTTTCTTGTCTACTTAATGTTTAGTTATACTTTTGATAGATGTATATCTTTATTATAAACATATTTAAGATTTAAATTCTGCCATCAAGGATATGAAAGTTCTCATCATAGAAATTTGTAGGATATAATCACAGTCATTATAAGATGAATTAGTTAATATTCTTCTAAAGGAAAACAAAATTCTAGAGCAGAATCCAAAAGATTTGTTATCCTTCCTGACAACTCTGAATCCCCATGAAATGTTTCTCTGTTTCTTCTGGTTGGTGTAATAAGCTACTTCAGGAATAACAACATTAGAATAAAGATCACATATACATGCCTAGTATAGACCATCTCAATAACACCTAGAACATACTGTTCAGCAAAGAGCAAGAAATGAGAGTATAATTAAATCAGAATGAACATGGAACTACCATAGAAAAATCTACTTCAGAGGTCTTATTTTACTGTCGTTGAAGACTCACTCATAGTTTGTTTTCTCTAAGGACTCTTGGGGAAATCCAACAGCACACTTACTGTAGACTTACCAGTATACTTACTTTAGACCATGCTTTTACTGATATTAAATCTATGTGACTTTGGACTCATTTATACTCACTTTTCCCAAAATGGGCTTTATTAACAGAAAATGTTATATAGCACCTTCAGACATTCCCAGAATTTGAAGAGCTTCAAATACAGTAATGAGGAAAGGGGGGAAATCTGTGAGTTCAGAAGTTTCCTCTGAGATTTGTAAAATATGCATTAGAAGTGAGCAATTGAAACATCATGAATTTTATTATGATCCCCAAATTATCTCGAGCCTTATATTTTAGCTGATTTACATTCATGCTGTCATCAGGGAACAATAACAAATTTAGTCTTGCTTATATCTGGGCCCAGACTGTATGGTGCTTGCTGTAAAAGTTGCTTAGTTAATGTAAAATAAGCAGAATACTAAATTATTATTTTATAATTTGCACTCTATTTCTAAAGAAAAATGGTTGCTTAAATGCAATATTTATACAAAACTTCTCCAAGCCTTTATCTTCCTGTTAAACATTTCTCAATCTTTTTCCATCTATTACTTTCCCACATAATCAAAAGAACACCTAATGGTAAAACTGCATCAATTTATTTTTAGTTTATAAATTTCTTTATCTATCTACCTACCTACCTACCTACCTACCTACCTACCTTAAGATTGTGCCTTGATAGTATTACTGTTTTAGAAAAAAGCGTATCTTTGTCACAGAAGGAGATTTGACTTTGGGTGGTAAAAACACAATGCAATACACAGAGAATGTATTATAAAATTGTACACTTGAAACTTATATAATTATATTAACCAATATCACTCCAGTAAATTTAATAAAGAATTGTAAGAGCATATCAAACACATACATTGGCATTATATAGTAAAAAATTTAAATTAGTTTATTGGTGAATGGATCATATATAGTATATATATTTTTACTTATTTCTAGGAAGAACATCATGCAAAATAAAAAGGTCAACATTATACAAAGTAAACAGTCCCAATTTTTCAGGTTCTTTTCTCTGTGTTCAATAGCATATATTCCAATCACTTGCAAAACATAAACAAAGAGACAAAAAGCCCTCTGGCTTTGTTTCCTTACAGAAGAGGAAATAGTGAACACTGGGAGCGTGACATAGGGCCTCATTTCAGTGTTCAGCCGTCAATGTTTCCCTACCATCCTAGAGTAATAGAGGAATTTTCCAATCACAGGCCAAACAATGTGTGAGTCACACTGTGATGTGTCTCTCAATGTTTTAGAATCACAATGGAAATTTTTTCAGTATTTTGTCTTGGAATTCTATGACTGCTCATGTAATATTCTGAATATTTGTTGGGTAGGCCAGGAGATAGGCCCAAGAGAAGCCATTCAAATAGTAATGGCAATAGGAAGCTATAACTAATAATGAATAATTCATAATTAATATAGGGTTTTCTTTTTGTTGGTATGTTTATAAGTTTTGATCCATATTTTTGAATTTTTTGAAGATTATTGAAAACAACACAGAACTGCAGTGTTTAAAATTCAGTGTATGTAAAGCCTGAGTTTTTTTGAGATGCATTCTTCAATCTGACTTTCTAACATATTTAATAATGTTCTGAAGACCAACATTTATTATTCTGACTACAACTCTCTCCGAACAATATAAATACTAATATCTTTATAATCTTGCATAAGTAATAGAAATAATGTATACAGTCATTTAATGAAATCTAAGACCCTTAGCTGATGATCAACATTAGAATGTTAATGTTAGTTGAATGCTTACCATGTGCCAAATATTCTAGGAAGCACTTCATATGATAGTAACATTAATATCTCCTTTGTACTAATGAGGAAGATGCTATTTAAAGTACTTAAAGACCTTGCCCAAGGATACTGCATCAGCTACTTAGTGCTCGAGACAGAATTTGAATTTGTCTGATTTCAGATTTTATGTTACCTTGTATGCTCTTCTCTCTTTCAGATGTTATGAAATATAATGGAATAGGTTTGTATATTTGATCTGAATAGGATAGTGTGTATTGTTAAGGTCATTAAATAGCAAGTACAACTGATTTCTCAAGGTGTGTTTTCTTCTGGTCTGAAATTACACAATGCTCACTCTTTCTGGCATCATAACATCTTTGGTTGTCGTCTTAGCAATTGTTAGCATTCTTGCCACATGGTTGGAGCCCAGATATCAGTTTATTATCATATAACATATACTCCCTATCCCATTGGGAGCATAGAGCAGGTGCTTGGAAATCTTGCTGTCATCCATTCTCTATACATGGCTGGTTCATGTTTAGCTAAATTATGGTGAATATGACTTGGGAACTGCTGTGGTGGCTGCATTTCAAGACCTGTACATAATCTTACTTACAACTTAATACTTAGCAGAGCACTTAGATGAAATTGTTGAAACAAATCAAGAAAATAGTGCTGGTTGGGTAGCTCAGTTGGTTAGAGTGTCATCCCTATATGCCAAGGTTGTGGGTTCGATCTTGGGTCAGGACAGACACAAGAAACAACCAATGAAGGCATAAATAAGTGGAACAGCAAATTGATGTTTCTCTCTCTCATCTCTAGTCAATAAATTAAAAAAAAAGAAAAAAGAAATCATATGTGCCTATGTAATCTTTAAGTTTTATCATCTTATAATAGATGGCACCTCAAATTAGTTCTAAAGATGTTAAGCTTGACCTTGAGATAGAACACAATTGAAATACCTGCTTAATGGTTTGTTATTAAACACTGTACTTTTTTACATAGAATTTCTGATATTTTTAATCATCTGGATTACAACTTAGAAATTCACTTAGATTGAAGTTGGCAACAAAATTGAATGTAAACACACTTTTAGGAGATCATTTTCATTAATTTTGAATACTTGCATTAAATCCATAAAGGATAGATGTTCACATTGCTTTAACAAATATTTTAAATGCAATAAGATATTTAAAATATGAATTAATAAAGACCTAGTTCCTGAAAAAGTGATTCCCTTCTAATTTCTTTAAAAAACACATGAGAACACCTAATAAATGACTTGATTGAAATATATTTATTGTACATTTCTTGTATTGTACACCTATTGCATATAGCAGGCATACCTATATGTAGATTATGGAAATTTCACGCAAGGTAAATGTTTTTAGATCAGTAACAGAACTCCAGATGTAGATGGATTTTGATATATTTCAGAGGCAAGTGTGTCTTGAAATTAAATATGTTATTTGAAGAAAACATACTTATTTTATATAGGAGAGAAGCCTTTTTTTAATTTCCAAAGTTCAAGTTTGAATTTTCTTCTGTTCATTTAGTTCCCAGCAGGTGTCTCTATATAGCAGCTTTACTCAGAAAGAACAAGATGACAAGAACTAATTGTACAAAAAAGAAAATAATGAAACACAGTACAGAAATGAACTGGTTAAAGAGTGCATCTGTGTTGATAATATAAAGTCAATACACTTTAAAGATACGCGCTATTCATAAGTAGTTATAGAGAATATTTTGGTTTATTTCTTGATTTTATTTTTTAACCAACTTTTTTCCAAAAGAAACCCAGGAAAATCTTTAAAGCGGCTTATACTATACGGCGGTGTGCAACCTGAACACACATACAGACCTTCTCTAACAGGACACTCAGTGACATTTTTGTATCTTGATCTGACAACCTCTTCATCGTTGTGAATGCAACCTACAAGAAGTAGGGCTCAAACCTTTGCAGTGATCATAAACAGTCATTTAAAATTCATAGTGGACAGTGGAGAGGTTAAAAAGTGGAAAGAAGATATAAAGTAATATTATACAATGATATAATTTATCCAGTTTTCCTTGATGATTGCCAAAGTCACTCTGTTCTATATAGAATATGTCAAAGAATGGAGATTTTTATGCTTAACTGTCAGTATGTAAGCTTTTTAAACAAAAAAAAAATATGCTTTGATGGATCTCAGTTGAATTTTTATTCTAATCTAAATGGAATAAATAATTTTAACTTTACCTATAAAAGGAATTAAGCACTACCCTGCATTTTCATCCTAATAGCACACTGAGTGCACCACAGCATTCTGAGATGAATGACTAATAAAATCAGTGCATACTTAAAATTTTAAATAGCATTAACTAGGTAGGTTCTAAGTTAAACTTAAATTTTAGCATATAGGATGTCTATTACCAAGCAAGTAAAAATTCAGCCAGTTAAAAAATGTATGAAAATTATGAATATACAACATATAATGATAAAAACATATATATACATATATTAATTTTATAAAAAGGTAAACAGATAAAGTTTCCAATTGGATTGACAACAAGGACACAGTTTGCCATACTTTTATATTTATTGGAATTTTCAGTACATGGGTAGAAATTGTAATGATTCAGAACAAAGAATGTTACAAATATATGTGAATATTTTGGACAATTAGAGAAGCTATGGAATAATTATACTCAATTTGGTCTCTTTATATATATGTATATATATAAAATGGTAAGTATATATATATAAAGAGAAGCCTTTTTTAATTTCCAAAGTTCCAAATATATATATTTTATTTTCTTACCATTTCAGAAATAGATATGTTGCACTGTAAGGATACTAAAGAAATCCTTCAGGCTGCCACCACACTTTCAGAAATGGACAGAACTTTTCTAACTCATTTTATGTGATAATCTCCCTAGACAATCTCTTTAGAAATTATTAGATAATATATTCTGGATTAAGATGATGACTGACAATTCATTTGCTGTTCTTTTAAAGTCTCTAAATGATTAGAACAAAATTACAAAAGCAAACTGATAACAAAAAGCAAGAAAGGGAGTAGAGAGAAGACAAAAACTTGAGAATTCCCACGAAAAAGGAGAATGACTACAGGTTTGTTTTTTTTTTAAAGAAATCAGGATAGATAAACTATATCAAAAGAATAAGTATGGTTTTGTGTAGTGGAGTCAAGGAAAAGTTCCGGGTTCTGAGTGAACAAATTAAGGTAAAGGTCATATGGTAACAAAAGGGAGTTTGTAAGGGAAGGGATTTCGTTTGTCTTATTTACTGCTGTAACTCCAGCATCTAGAATTGTACTTGACACATAAATCATTCTATATATCATACAGAATTTTACTCCTGGAAGGGTAAGGAGAGTCACCTTTCTTGTATAGTTCTTTTTTTCACCTGATGACTAACCATTCTACATGTCACAAACACTCTGCTCCCACTCCACTGGACCTTCTGATGGATCGTGGACATTCTCCCACATAACCACAAAAATCAAGAAATTTAGCCCATCTTATACTAAAGAAATATAACCTTGATACAATAACATTATTTTATACTCTTTTTATACCTGTTCTCAGAAGATATCCAAAAATGTCTTTTAAATCTCTGACATAGATGTAATCAAGGGCCACCCACTGTATCTGATAATCATCGTGTCTCTCTTGTCTTCAGTAACCTGGGTCAGTACCCCTACCGTTTAATATTTCTATATTTGGTCATTGAGAATATTGACCTTTTTAAAGAACCTAGGCTAGTTGTCATGTTGAATTTCCCATTATGAAAATTTGATTATTTCCTCATGATGACATGATATGATCTATTTCACAGTAACATCATATCAGGAAGCACATATAATGAGTTTGTTCCCTTGTATGGTAAGTTTAAAAACTTGGTTAAGAAGTAACCAAAGTACTATCCATTGTAAAGGTGAATTTTCCCCAAAATGAATAAATATTATAGGGAACAATATATTTAGACTGCTTAAATATCTTTTTCCTCATAACCTTTAACCCAATTGTTTTAACATCTATTGATGGTGTTTATCTGAATAAATATTTTATTGTGAATACAGTCAGCTCTCCATATCCACAGGTTCCACATCTGCAGATTCAACCAGCTGCAGATCAAAACTATTCTTTAAAACATGTCATTGCTAATGTGTGCCATGTAAACGGGCCTACGATGGTTGTGTCTGTACTGAACATGTACAGACATTTTATGTCTTGTCATGATTCTTTAAACAATACACTCTGACCAACTAACTATTCACACAGCATTTACACTGTATTGGCTAGTAGGAGCAACCTAAGGATAATTTAAAGTATATGGGAGGTTGATGGTTTCCTTTGCTGTGCAAAGCTTTTTAATTTGATATAGTCCCATTTGATTATATTTTCTTTTGTTTCCCTTACTTGAGGAGATATATGAGAAAAAATATTGCTATAGGCAGTGTCTGAGCTTTTACTGCCTATATTTTCTTGTAGGATTTTTATGGATTTGGATCTGAAATTTAAGTCTTTAAATTTTTCTAGCAATCATCTACAAAGATGAAAATTTTTCTCTCATGTAGGCACTTGGACTTTTACTTGGCACTTGCAGCAATAATTAGGTGATTGAGGACAAACATAATATGCAGGGAAGTTCTTTTTCTCAATGGAGTGTCATGATAAAAATATATTTAAAGGATTACATAAATACAACCAGAGAAAGATACAAAAGAAAACTTTGATAAATTTTATTTCATGAAAAAAATTCTGCTCTGAGAACATACTATTAGGCAAACAAAAATAAATGCCAGGTACTGGGAGAATATATATGCAAAACACACTCATGATAGGAAGCATAATTGGTAGGTGCAAAGTAGACAGGAGGAGGTTAAGAATAGTATAGGAAACATAGAAGCCAAAGAACTTATATGTTTGACCCATGGACATGAACTAAGGTAGGGGAATGATGGTGGGAGGCAGGATGCAGGGCAGAGAGGAATAAAGGGGAGAAAAAAACGGGACAACTGTAACAGCATAATCAATAAAATATAAAAAAATATATCTATAATATATAAAGAATCCAAAATACTTAATAAGAATAACTGATAAGAAAACAAACTACCAAATGGAAAATGGGCAAAAGATTTGACAAACATTTCACCAAAGAATACATGGATGACAAGTGAGCCCATTAAGCAGATATTTAAAATTAGTAGTCATTGTAGCAATACATATTGAAACCATGGGATGCCATTACATACCTATTAGAATGGCTAAAACAATACCAAGGCCATGCAGAAATGCAAAGAAACTGGAAATCTCATACATTGCTTGCAAAAATAAAAATGATATGGTTATTTTAGAAAACAGTTTGGAAATTTCTTATAAAGTTAAACTTATCATATGACTCAGCAATTCTACTTCTAGGTTTACCCAAGGATACGAATACTTAGGGTCACACAAATACCTGTATGCAAATGTATGTGGTCGTGTCATTTATTATTGTTAAAAACTGGGAAGCCTAAATGTCCCTCATCTGCTGAATGGATAAGTTAATAGTAGCATATCTATACAATGGAAAATTACTCAGCAATAAAGAAGGAACAAACTAATAATATATGAACAACATGGATGAATCTCAAATGCATATGCTCTGTGGCAGAGGCCAGACAGAAGAAGGTATAATACAGTATAGCCTGTGTGTATGGCATTCTGAAAAGTAAAATGCAGGAACAGAAAACAAATGTGTTTGCCATAAGCCAGCGTAGTAGCAGGGGTTGACTCCAAAGGGCAGCAAGAGGAATTTTTTTAAGACAGTAAAATACTTTTGTGTCTTTATTGTGGGCATGGTTATATAACTGTGTGCATTTACCAAAGTTCATAGGTCTGTACATCAAAAAGTACAATTATTGTGTATAAATTTAAAATGAATAAAATCATAAAATCATAAAATCACAACAATAAAAGTCTAATGAGAAGCAGTGAAAAAAATGAGTGACACAAAGACAGAAACTTAAGGCATAAGTGCAAATTACCTCCCAGGACTTTAGGTCCCAGCTTTGATGTTATGTCCTCAAGAAGACTTCCTTGACCATTGATTGTAAAGTCTCTACCTATCATTCTTTGTTACAGCCCCTTAATTTAATTCTCAGCCTTGCACTTGTTTCTAATCTGTTTTCTCATTTACTTATTTTTAAAATAATGTTTTAAAATCTATATTCCTGTGTTACAATGTGAGCTCCATGAGAGCGGGGACCTCTTTTGTCTTGTTCACAACTATGAATTTAAGATTAAGAACACCTAGCATAGAGTACATATATACTTGTTAAGTGACTCAGTGAGAATAAAGTCAGTCTTTGAACTTTAAGGCTAGAAAGCAAAATTATTTAATGAATTGACTATGTCATGTAAGAAATATTGATTGAAATGAAAATAACAGGTGGAAGTGTTCAAAAAGCCATGCATTTTTACTAAATATTCATTTATTACTATTAATTGGGAAGTAAATAATAAGGGATAAAATTGACTAAAATATTTAATTACTATATTAAAAATATACAAAAATAAAGTATAAAAAGAGTTTGAATTAAAAGTTCAAGGTCAGTAAAGAGAAACACAGTTTAATTTAAAACCATATGCAGGATGAAAGAAAAGTCTGTGGGATTTTTGCAGAGTTGGGGCAGCAGCCACATTATGTAATTCACACATGCTTGGAAGAAAAGCAGTTAGCCTCAGGATAGTCACAAACGTGCTAGATAATATAGCTTAGGACACCAGTCAACTCTCCACATTGATATGAAGTATCATCAGAAAGACTTGATTACATGTACTGGACTTAAGCATAAGAATAGGTGACACCATAGGACCACCCAATTAGGAGTCACTCATTTATTTATTTGTGACATTAGAGGGGGGGCAAGAAATCTTGGACTTGGGTTATATGTAAGAATGCAAATCTAAGCTTGCTTATTTGAAAACATTTGGTTTTATACACGGACAATTTTTTTCTCAGTGACCTATCTCTGTCAATATGATTGTGAAAAAATTATAAGGAGCAGATTGATGTTTTGACTCTACCTAACAATATCACATTCAGGAGTGACTCTTAGATGGGAAATCTGAGAGTTTAATCTCTGGTCATTTTAGTTAGGAAACTTGAAAGAACATTGTTGTGACTGGACTGCTTCCACTATTTCCACTATGACTTTTTGCCAAAGGTGAGACTGCCCAGCCTTAGGAGTTATTAGAGCAGGGGATTGTTAGTATAATCATTATCACTTAGCTGAATATGAGAACTGACTCATTTCACGGATTTTTATATTTTATAAGATCCAAATGAATGAAATGACAATCAAGAACACCATGTACGAATATTAAATATGACTTGCTTTAAGTCTTTCTTAAACAGATACTCGTTTTCTCACCCCTTGTCTTTTATTTCAGAGGCATTGATGGTATTTGTGTGGTGTACCTGGCCCTGGTCTCTGGGGCACTTATTGGCAGCTGGGGTCTTTGGAAACAAGTATCACCACTCTAGCCACTTACTTGTTATACTCTTGACATACCACTTTTGACAAGGCTCTGAATTCTGTTTTTTTGTAGTTTAATTATTATTGTTTGTTTATTTATTTATTGTTGTTCAAGTACAGTTGTCTCCATTTTTTTGCTACCTCTTCCCCCCGCCCCACCTACCCACACCTCCCTAAAAGTAATAATTTTGCTACAAGGGAAGATAACATGAAATGCTTTGCAAAGTACTTAGTTCAGTCTTTTTCTACATAAAAAGTAAGATGATAGCTTAGGGTTGGGTTAGAAGAACTTTCTCCCAAGAAAGGAGAGATGCTGAACTGTTTAGATGTTTGAAAGGAGAAATCTCTAGCAGAGAGCTGGAAAGTGTGTGATTACTTTCAGTAGAGGTCGGGGTTGTGTTAGAGGAGAGATTAAAGGGGATAGTTTCCCTAAAACAGAGGTTGGTCTGTGCCTTGTGGAGTTTCTAAACTTCAAACTTAATAAAATCAAAACAAGTCCTGTCTAAAAGTGAAGACTGGTCTGTTATTTTGGCAATGTTAGAAGAATAATATCCAAAGGTTCTATGATATCTCTGGAAAACAAAAGACAAGACAAAGGAAACCAATGATGCCTCCGATACAATTCTTTATGTCTCTTTATATAAAAACTGCAAAAGACAAAGGGAGAGTTCACTTTAGAACACAGTCTCATATGGCACTGAACATCAATCTGAAGTAAAAAGTAAAATTTAAAAAGGAGTTTGAACTCATAAAGAAGAACCTTGATTAATGTTTTTTTTAAAAAAAGCAGAGAAAAACAAATAAAAAATAGAGGGAATAAAAAGCAATAACTCACATTTTAGGAGATAAATATTTCACATTTTTTTAAAATAAAGAATTAAAATTACAGGAGAAAATCTAAACAAAAATAATATTTAAGAAAGAATATCTGAGAATGCTTTTAGTAGGATTTTGTTGAAATTACATCAAGAAATTAGAAAACTATGGGCTATTAAATGAGCTACATATACACATCGTTATAACCACTGTTCATCATGTAAGCTAATTATTCCTTTCAATGTTTTTTACTTCCATAATATTAGAAATTATTGCAATAGCAAGTATTTAAATAGTATTATGTGTATGTTCTTTTTATGAATAGCATGCCAAATATTCAAATGGCAAAGCTACCTTGGGGATTATGTGGTTAAATCTGTGTCTTATATAAAGACCAGAAGATTTGGAGCATCAATGGATGATACACTGTATCTTATAGACATATAGGCAAATTAATAAGCACATGTTCAATTTAAGTAAATAAAAAGAAAAATACCAAAATATGTGTCAAGTATATTTATGTATGAAGGGATTTATGTATAAATTCTCTTGAAAAGTAGGCACTGATCTTTACTTTCTTTGACTTTTTCTGTACGAAGCTATTTTTTATTCCCTATAAAATAAAGAAAACATATGCACCAGCATTTCCTACCACCAGTGGATACTAAGAGTTAATTTATTGGCACATTTCATGCAAAATTAATAATGGAAAAGAAATAAGGGGCTGGCTGTATAAAATTTTCCTGTTAGGCAACTACCTGATATTTTGTAAGCCTAGTCATAATATCTCTTGGGTATAGAGCAGGGCATAGGGCATGTTTATAGCTATTAAATATTTATACTAAAAAGAGAGAAAGTAACTTCTTAAGACCACTGTTAGAAACTTTCAAATTTGGAAGTTAAAAAAATAAGAGAGGCTTTAAGAAGCAGCAGTGTTTGTTTATGGTTTTATTCTTCCGGGAGGTAACTTAGATATAGAGTGAACCTGTGAGAGGAGTGTGGAGACAGGCCTCAGTGGGTCGGCAGACGGGTGGAGTTGCAGCAGACTGCTGCAAGTCCTTAGTGGAGGTTTTTCCCTAAGCAGCAGTTTTCTTGTCTTAAGAAAGATTTTATCTACGCTGAGTATCTAAACTGCTTAGCATTACAGATAACAATAATATAAATGAATAATGTAAAATGAAAACATCTTGTACATTTTAAAGTACTACAGTATATTCAGAATACATCAAGCGATAATACTGATTGTGTAGTTTTGCTAAGAGACTGCAGGCTTCATCATCCAGGCTACAGCATTTCAGATGTCTGCTCAAGAAGCTAAAGCACTGTAATTAAGGGGGTGTATATTGTTCTTGTGGTCAAGAAGGGAAGCCAGGAGTCAAGGCCACAGAAGACATAGAAAACATCATATCCAAAGTATGAGACAAGCTGTTAATAGGAAATTATTTATAGAGTCATGAGCCAAAAGAAACAGGAAAAAGACAAGGAATCTATCACCTGTGGTGATGAATGGTTCTGAGGGAGGCTGTTGACAATTGGAGGGCACAAAAGGCACTTTGTTGTGCTTATTTTATGACCCTGAGTCTGGAGTCTGATGAATTAAAGGGGTAATACTGTTCTGGGTGACATTTAAGAGAGAATACCTCTAGGCAGTAACTTTCATATTAACCCTCATAAGGTTGGTGCCATTCTACCCTTTACAGCAGTACTAGAGATGTTATTATAGTGTGATGAAAGGATATAACAACCTTTGCATAATTGATAGTTATAGCAGAGTGGCCTATCGAACTTTTTTTTGTTTCTTTTCAGACTCTTGGGAGGGCTTCACACATAGAGTCACCTGTAAAGTTAAAAATTATTTGTATCCCATCATTGTTAATTTAAAGTTTATTCTTCAATGCCACAAGCCAATTAATTTAGTCTTGTTGTGCATTTGTTACTGTAAAGCATAAAGTTAACCAAAAAAAGTCAAATCCCTTTTTTTTTAAATTCAGAATCCAATAACTACACATTTAAAATACACAGTATTGTATTTTTATACGATGAAAAACATGTTCACAAGGTAGCTCTTACATTAAAATTATCTGTTGTTACCAATCACATGAAATAAAAATGAAATTAATAAAACAGTAAATGAGTTAAAGAATTAGAGTGTGCTTGCTCCTGGAGGACATATACAGAAGGTTGAGGCAACATATGCTGCCCTCATACCAAAAGAAAAACTTTTAATCAATATTAGATTAAACTAAATGCAATTCTATTTTCAGTTTTGTACATATTCATTTTTTAAATTTTACTTTTAGAAAGTAACATTCAGAAAAGTGGAATTTTTGCATAAAATTGTATTAAGTTTAATACATAGTTGTATAACCACCCTCACTTTCAGGGTATATATTTCCATAACTACCCAAAATTACTCGGAACTATTCTTTTATAGTCACACACTCACCCCTAATCATTGGCAACAAAAACCCCATGACTGAGCTTTTGTTCTTTCAAGAACATTATGTAAATGAAACTATACAGTATGTAACCTTTCAAGATTGGCTTGTTCACTGAGCATAATGCCATAGGGATTTATCTAAGTTGTTGGTTGTATCAATAGTTCCTTCTTTTTACTGGTAAGTAGCATTCTGGTGAATGAATGTACTGCCATTTGTTTATGCATTTACTCATTGAAGGATATTTGGGTTGTTTTTGGGTTTGGTAATTACAAATAGAGTTGCTAAAAATGTTTGTGTATAGATTTATGCATGAACATAATTTTCATATCTCTAGGGTAAATATATAACTGTAGGATTGCTGGGTAATATGATGTATGTTGAACTTAATGAGAATCTACTGAGTTATTTTTCTAAGCACCCACACTATTTTGCATTACCAGCAGCAATTTATGACCATTCCAATCTTCCTTATCCTCATCAACATTTGGTATTGTCAGATTATTTTATTTCAGCCATTTTTATAGATGTGTAGTAATATCTCATTTCAGTTTTAATTTGAATTTCCCCAGTTATTTCAAGTGGATGTTCTCATGTTGAACATCTTTTCATGTATTTGTTTTCCATCAATAAATCCTCTTTAGTGATATGAGTGTTCAAGTCTTTACCCATTTTAATATTGGGCCATTTTATTACTTTGAATGTAGAGATTTCTTAATATATTCGAGATACAAGTTCTCAGTCAGATATATGCTTTGCAAATATATTCTCCTCATCTATAGTTTGTCTTTTTATTCTCCTTATGGAGACCTACATGAAACAAATGTTTTAAATTTAAAAAAATTCCAATTTATCATTGTTTTCTTTTATGGAATTTGTTTTCATGTCATGTTGAAGAACTCTTTGCTTAACTATATATTCTGATGACTTCCTCCTATGTTTCCTTTAAAAGTTTTGCAGTATTACATTTTATATTTGGATCTATCGTCCACTTTAGTTACCTTCTGTATATGGAGAGATCTTTAGGTTGAGGGTTTTTTGTTTTGCTTTGTTTTGTTTTCTTGCAAGAAACAGTTTTTCCAATACCATTTGTTGACAGAACTCTCCATTTTTCATCAGATTTTCCTTTGCATGTTTGTCAGAAGTCATGTGACTGTATTTGGATGAGTCTATTTCTTGACTCTTTTTACTCCTTGACCTGTTTGTCTACCTTTTTTCCAACACCACAGTGTCCTGATTACTGCAGCATTATGTTAAGTTCTGAAATTAGACAGTGCCATTCCCCTCACTTCATTCTTATTCTCCAACAAAGTTTTTGCTATTCTGTTTCTTGTGCCTTTTCAAATAAATTTTTAGATTTAGCTTCATAGATGAATTCTGTTTGAACTTCTAATTTCACTTTTCTAAGTTAGGTTCTACATGAATTAAATTAACTACAGAAAGAAATGGGCTGAAAACACATCCCACAATTTTACAAAGAGACAGGAAGCTTGAATTCTTATCATTGAGATAAAAGTTAAGTCATATTTATAAACCTAATAATATGTTAGAGTGACTTTTAAAGACTACACTGAGGTATTAGACATTATTCTCTGATAACATACTATAGAGTGGTTGTATGAAATATGAAAGAGTTGTTTTTTAAAAAGGGAAAAGTATGAAACATACATTAGAATATAAAACTATTGTTAATAACTGAAAAACATAAACATAAAAATGTTTAAAAGTACTCTAAGCTTGGAGGGTATAGAGCAGAAGGGGAAATGAAACAACTATAATAGCATCATCAATAAAATACATTAAAAATTTTAAAATAAAAATAAATAAATAAAAGTACTGTAAGCTCATAGGGAGCTTATGTGTATGAGAAGAGGGGAAGGAATAAGAAAACGAGAGTATTCCAGTAAAACTAGCTGAGGAAAAGTACTAGCCATTGAATCTGCCAAATCAAACAGACGTTTGATGACCAAGAACAGCTTTGGGAACGTTGCTCCCATTACTACATTGGAGCCCTTAAGTAACTTGCAGAGGTGATATGATGTTTCTCTTCACCACCCCCAGGAGATCTCTAAATGGAACAACAAGTGCTTTCTTTCAGGAAAATTATTAAGAGAAGGGTGTTTAAAACAAAAACACAAGTAAAAAGGCCAAATTTATATTTTCTGGCCTGTTTCACCTTCTAGCTGTGGTTCTGCTCAGTCCATGTGATGGATTACTAGACAGACTGGCACATCTACAGCAGAAATGCATTAAAGAAATACGCAAATCCATCTCCGGAGAACCAAAAGTAACAAAAAGTAGGTAAGCTCCTAGGTAATTTAAATTTTCCAGTACAGTAAAGCTTATTTTACATTTTGTTCTAATATATCACATCCTCACACAAATTTTCTGAAAGTCAGTGTAGGTATAATTTTTTGATAAGGAATATTTTCTATATCATGTAAGAAGCATACAAAATTTTCCCTCTCTAAATAGTACCATAGTACATGTACAAAAATCTTCAGACAACAATAAACTTCATCCCAGGGGTTTTCCTAACCCCTACTTATTTTTCAGTGATTAATTGGAAAGGGAGAACATATAGGCAACAAAGTTACATTTCTAGGTGCCTGAGTTTCTATCAACAGTACAATTTTTTGATGAAACACCTAGTAAATATCAACAAGGCAAACTCTGAATTGTTACCTGGCACCCTTCCACCAAAAAGGATTTCTGCCTCCTTTTTAAGACTGATTCATCTCTATTTCACAGAAATATAGCATTGAAATATTTGAGGCACCCACTCCTCTGAGGTCACTGGAAAGCTAAAGAACAAGACCACACCATATAAAAGAAAATTGTGTCACCTTCTCAGCAAATAAAAGTTCAGTCTCAATTTCATGCTGAAGTATGAACTATATAGTCTCTGAAGAGACAGCCGGTTTGGCTTGTTATAGCAGGATTTGTAACTGTGGAGGTGGAAAAGTTTTCCAATCTGTGAAAGATACTGTGAAACATTTACTGTGAAGAAGCTGGAATAATACCAACTAGTAGCTATAAAAATAAGAAGGGGGAGGCTTAATTTGAGAAGTTTTATACTTTTTTATAAGAATTGCTCCATTATTCTTAATACAAAGGTTGAGTCAAGTTTGTGATGCAGTAAATGAAAAGTTAACAGTTCAGCTCATCACTTCAAGCGAATCCATACAGATTCACTACACTCGTTTCTCTCCCTGTTCTCCCTTGCCCTGCTCTTCTTTATTTTGATTAGCTCGTTCCCGTAACCGGTGAAGCAAGCATTTGTCCTTCAAGTACAATAAGTTCTAACTGTCATTAATCACAAGTTTCTTTTGTGAGCATTTAAAAAGTCTAATCAGGGAGGAAGAAACTGAAGTGAAAATACATGACACTTGCCAGTAAAGAATTCAGTAAAGGCCAAGAACTAAGCTAAATTTTGAATTCTTAGATAATATAAAACCAGCAAACTGTAGCTCTCAATTTAATTTTAAAATATATTTGTACAGTTGAAAATCAGTTATATACCTGTTGTGTTTATTGAATAGTATAAATTGATTGTATAAATTGAATTCTGCTACCTTTTGTGTAAATTGCATTTCAACTTTTATGATAGTAAAACATGTATGAGGAACATTTAACAGGCAATAGTTTTAGAAAAGAAATCAAATATGAGAGATTTCAAAGGTAAAATGCCAAACCCAAATTAAAATATATACAATGTTTTCTGTATTTTCACATACAGATTGTTATTTTGTAATTGGAAGTATATCAGTGCCTAAATCTTAGAAGCTAGCAATTAGGCTCTAAGGGAGGCACAGTGTAACTGGAATTATGAACTATTAGAGTTAGGAGACCCTCTACTTTGGCTGGAACCTCTGTCTGATGTGTGAATCCCCTCTATGGCATCAATGATAAGTAGTTGAGAATGTACAACAGGCATTGGGATACCTCAATATCTTTTAATGTTTCCAGTGAAGGTATATTTCTATTCCATTAACAAGACACCAACGTCAGCTGCCTTTTCATTTTTCATTTCATTTCAACCATCATTCATTGAGCCCTATTAACCTATCAGGTAATTAAAGGTCATGTTGATTCAAAAAAAGAAGGAAATAATTTTTATAGAATATTGATCATTGGGAGAAAGGAGTAAAAAGGGAAACATACAGCAGTATTTTATTGCAAGTATCAAAGTGTCACCAGTGTGTTGTATAGGGTATTATGAAAAATAGACGAGTATAGTTAAGCTAATAAGGTAGAAGTGTTAGAAAAATATCTGGAGAACATGACATGTAAGTTGAGTCTTAAAAGACAAAAAGTGTTGGTTATAAGGGGGAAGAAGAATGGCATGAGTATATCCATTTTAGGCAACGGGCATTGTCTGAGAAAAGGATAAAATCATACCTTAGAGTGATGTGTTCTGTGCTTCTTAAATAATTGTTGCTAAAGTGCAGGGAACGTAGGATGAGACGAAGCTACAGAAGCAGATAGGGTTAAGGTTATGCAGATCATTGTATACATGTTTTAAAAAATTGATCTTTGTTTAAATAGGAGACATTAAAGGATTTTAGGGAGATGAATGCATCAGGTCAATGCTTTAGGTTAATTAATCAGTCTGTTCATAACGTGTGGAGGATGGATTTGAGGGGCCTGGGATATAAATTCAGTAGTACATTTAAACACTATGGGCCAGAAAAGATGAAAAGTGGACCCAGAAATAAAAATGGTTGACCAGGCTCAGTATGTAATTACTAGATAAAATTATCCAGTAGGACTTGTAGTTTAGGTAGGGAGTGAGGCTGAAGGGCTACAAAAACAAAAAACAAAAAACAAGCAAACAAACAAGATTTTTGGCTAGATGTCTGCATTGTTGGTGGAACTATGAATTGATACATGGATTTTAGGAGGGAAAATGGTTTTGGAAGGAATATGAGTTCCATTTTAGATATCTGGGCTTTAAAAGATCTCTGAGATACTGAAGTGGGGAGCTGCAGAAATTGGGTATTTACACATGTTTAATATTCTTAAAATAGATCATGGTTAATGCTGTAACTTTTGAAATCATAAGAACATATAGGTAGGAGTTAAAGTTACAAAAGTGATAGAGATAGTCAAGGAAAAATTTAGAATAAGAAAATGCGTTAGTGGGGAGGAAAGAGTTGAGTGCAGCAGCATTTACAAGATAAGAGATGGAGAAGACTACTATTTAGAAGAGAGTTACAGGAGTTTGGTGTTACAGAAATGAAGGGAGTAAAAGTTCTAAGCAGCAAGAAGTGATCTATATTAAAAACAGCAGAGAAATTAGTTAGTGAAAATTAATATGGAAACGTTGCATGAAGGACACAGTAATGTCTGCATAGGACAAGTTTGAGTAGAGGCATGAGTGAGATTGCAGTAGACAGAGGAGGAACTGGCATGAGGAAGGGAGCTTGTAAAGGCACAATACACTGAGATATTAACCATGAGAAAGACGTATGATGTGTTATCACTGATGCAAGGGGCATGCAATCCATTTGAAAATCACATCATTTTTCTGCTACATACTATTCAAAGTTTTATAATTAGAGTTCAATTATTTGGTGCAAAATTTTTTTCGCAAAATGAAACCATCTTCCACCAAGAGTTGGAATTACAATTAGTTGTGCAAGTTGTAAGTACCATAATATGTATTGTATTTTTCCTTTTTGTGAAAGTTGATTTTGATATTTCTAATAGAAGGGATTGAAAAGAAGTTTATGAATTTTGACTTTATGTTTTCGAACCACTTTGAATCATCTTTTTTTTATTTAAAAAATTCATTTTAGAGAGGCACAGAAGGAAGTAGGGAGAGGGGAGAGAGGTAGGGGGAAGAGAGAGAGAAACATCTAGTCATTGTTCCTCTTATTTATGCCTTCATTTGTTGTTTCTTGTATGTGCCCTGACTGGGCATCAAACCTGGAACCTTGGTGTATCTGAATGGTGCTCTACTGGGCCAACTGAGCTACTGGGCCAAGGCTGAATCATCTTTCTTTAAAATCTCAAGCTATTGGACCAAACCTACCTTTTCTGGGTTTTTAAAGATTATATACTTAAAATCCAAGAATTATTGCTGGCTATAGCAAAGATCTTTGTTGGTTAAGACAAAGGCCATATGTTTGATATTTTACAAATATTTCTTATTTCTTACAAAAATTTCTTATTTTCAATTCAACAAGTATATTCTGGGTAGCCTGAATTAAGTCCAGAGTAACAGATTTCTTTCTTACTTCTTTCAGCTTTTTTTTTTTCAATTACAGTTTGCATTCAACATTGTTTTGTATTAGGTTCAGGTATGCAGCATAGTGTTAGACAATCATATACTTTATGAAGTGATCCCCCTAATCTTTCAAAAACCTCCCTGGCACCATACATAGTCATTATAATAATGTTATTGACTATATTTCTATGCTTTATTTTACATCACTATGACTAGTTTATAAGTACCAAGTAGTACTTGTTAGTCCCCTCACCTTTTTAACCCAGCTTTTTATTATTGTTATTTTTATTTATTTATTTATTTATTTATTTATAGACAGAGGGGAAAGAAGAGAGAGAGGGAAACATCAATGTGTGGTTGTCTCTAACATGCCCTCCATTGGGGATCTGGCCTGCAACCCAGGCACGTGCCCTGACTGGGAATGAAACCAGCGACCCTTTGATTTGCAGGCCGGCATTCACTCAACTGAGCCATACCAGCCAGGGCACCCCCCAGGCTTTTAAAAATGAAAATATCAGCTTACCAAGTCCACAATTTATCAGGTACTGTGCGATACCACTACCTAGAGTGGGTGGCATTATCCCTACTTTGCTTTTCTTTATGCACAATTTTATGCCTAAACCTTATTCAACGTGATCCCTCCAAAACCTTAAATATGATCTGTTTTCGTTAGAGTGGTCTGTTATTCTTATGTCATAATATTGCTTTCTGTTCACTTAAACTTATTTATAAAAATTGTTTAAAAGATGCTTTTTAATATATAAACTAAAAATGTGATGTTTCTCAAGTCAGAAAACATTTACTCCTAAATTATTTTTAAAGTTTAGAGGAGAAAGAATTAACTACGAAGGAGAATAAGGGAACTTTTCTTGGAGGCATTAGGTATTTGTAAAACTCTTCAACTGTACTGCAAAAAAGGATGACTTCTAGTGTATGTAGAACTGTACCTCAATAAATATGAATTCTAAAAATGCCTCTTAAATTTAGCTAATTGATTTGGATATTGAAAAATATACAGCATATTGAGAGAGAAATTACCCTACTAAATGTTAAACATATTGTAAAGCTGAAATGAAAAATTATGGATGTGGTCGGTGAATTGATAGAAAGAACAATTGGCTAGATAGATACAGAACTACCCAATGCATAAATACTTATTAATGATAAGAATTTAGTTCCAAATGAAAAGTAATAAAAGCAAAGGTGCTAGAGTCGATTTGCCTTTGTTAGTGTCCCAGGTCCAGGATTATTCTGCCTGTGAGAACGAATCAATGGAAAGATTCGAAGGGTGCCTCGGTTTTTTACATCAGTTTAATGATAACAAGGATAACTCCACAGGGATTCTGTAAAAATTAAATGAGGTAATGCACATAAAACAGGTCCATGTATAGATTTTTAAGGGTCAAGTATTTGATGGAAAAATTGCATGTTCATCTATAAGCTATAACTAACTATTCTGCTTCCTCTAATCACGAATGCAGGCAGTAAATTACAATAGTATCAGCAGGAGCTGGGGCATCACCATTAGAAATCACAGGTATTTTTATGCCACATTGCAGTTTTTACAAATATCTCAAAATCTTGTTTACATTCATCATTAGCCAAAAGTATGTTTTGTTTTGTTTTTTATTAGAAACACCATCAGGTCATATGTTAGTGAATGCATTGGTCGGGTATCAGGCAACTAACTCTCTGTGTCTAGCAGTGATTTATCCACCAAGTGATGAAGTCAGATCCTTTTGTATCAGTGACTCATCACCTACACTGTTTTGCAGTTCTCAATTATTTGTTAATCAACACAGAAAGGAGGTGAGTCACATTTATTGCTTGTCCAAGTTTCAAAATTGAGCCATTCAGATGAAAATGTTTAGCTCTGGGAAGGTGGTGTTTCCTTTTAGATTGATGATGCTACAAATATAATGGCAACAGAAGTCCCCAGTCTGGGGTGTGGTAATAGGAAAAGTTCTATTCAAGTAAACATTTTGCAAACTAAGGAAACACAGCCTCAGGTGGTAGCCAAAAGTAAACCTCCCTGAGGCTAAGGGGAAGCATGCCAATTATGCAGAGAAAGTGCCCACCCTTGTTCCTGATTGGCCCACTATTATACAAGTGAGGAATACAAATTTGATTTGTCCAAATAGCACTGTCCTGATTGGTTGGAATTGGCCCTTCTGATTGGTTGTTATGGAGCCATTCTGATTGGTTTTTAAAGATGCAAATGAGGATATATATAGCTGAGCAGCTCTGATTAGAGACTGCACTCTCAGCTCATTGGAATTCCAGGAACTCCTTCATAAAGATGGACTAATAGGGCTGGAACCCAGCACAGGAGGTTCACAGCTCAGTGTTCGGCTTCTTTGTGATCAGTGTGTGTGATTATGAATTTATGGACAATTAGCCAAAAGGAGTCCTTCTTTGCAGATATAGCCCATCTGAAGGTCCACAGCATTCCTATAAGCTGCAATATTAACTTGTGCCTTTATTACCCTGGATTTGTGATTCCTCTTCCTTTTAAACTTGATTAATATTTATTTATTGTTGTTATTTTATTTAGTGTTGCCATTTTTTTGTAGGGGGAGGGGTTGCAATATTAACTTAGTTTGCTATATTGTTATACCTAGAAGAGCTTTCCTCCTTTTATAACACATACAAATAATTTACTGAATTTTAGGTTTTGTGGATTTTTATCCAGGTAGACATTTTTAAACATACGGATTTCTGAGTTCTCTGCCTTCCTTTATGTTTGTTTCTTCTGAAGTGTTTTCCTTTCCATTGTCTTCATATGGTCATGAAGTTGTATGCTGTTTACTCCAGTGCTCAGAAAAAAGTATAAATTCACAGATGATATCAACTTGGGATTAAGTTATATTTTGTTACTTCTGTAAATTTTTCCCTTTGGAAACTGAACCTTATAGAACTGTTATTCTTAAATTTATAAATATAACACTATTTTAAAGAAAGTGTTCTTTGCCTAGAAGGCTCTTAATGAATCTGATTCTCCACATCACAAACCTATATTTTGGAATATTCATATACTTGGTAAACTAAATAGGTAACCGCTCATTGTTACTAATATTCCTCGACAGATCCCGACAAAGCAAGATTTCAGTTCTCTGAACTACCTTGAATTTTATGCCTGTGGAAACAGACTGTTAGGAGAATGTTCTGAGTCATCTCTGATCCATGCATTATGAGAAGATACTTTTTCTGTTCTTTAAAGCATTTTCCCACTAAAACATTATGCTTTCCGGTTTCTGCTCTTTGCTGTTTTCATCTAAAGTTTCCAATATGTGAATTATATCCTGAGAATATTGTAAATATGTAAATAGGTTTAGAGACTATCTCAGCATCCTTGGTTATCAGGAATAAAATACCACTGACAGATTTAGCACACTACACAGGCAAAAGCATGTTTTAGTACCAAGGAAGGATTTTACCATATGGCAGTCTGCTGGGCTGTGGAATACAAAAGGTCTGCCAAAGTACTTAATGTAATTCATATACCATGAGAAGCTGACTGATGTTTAATTCCCTTTTTATAAGAGATCTACTCACGACTGTGTCTTTCCCTAGGCCTGAATAACCTAATTTATGGTATAAAATTCTTTTTGTTTTTTTAATCCTCATTTGAGAACATGTTTGTTTATTGTAGAGAGAGACAGAGAGGGAAAGAGAAAAATCAGTCAGTTGCCTCCCACACATGCCCTGACTGGGGGTCACACCCTCAAGCTAGGCCTGTGCCCTGAATGGGAATCAAACCTGCAGCCTTTTGGCATATGGCACTATGCTCCAACCAACAGAACCACCAGCTAAGGAAAGATGTAAAATCCTTAACGAGTATTATCACACAGCTTTTCTCAATTCCCAAAAGAAAAGAAAATAGGTGCCTTAAAGTGATATCATGAGTGAAACTGAAAAAAATGTTTAAGATGGACGAGAATTTTAACAGACACAGAAGACAAAGGGTAAAGAGCAAAAGGTCACTGAACAGATATTTTAATAATGCTTTTTTTGAAATTCTATCAGTTGCATATTATTACCTTTACTGTGCTGCAGAAACTCGGGAGGGATAACATGTACAGTATAGTATTATTTACAATACAACAAACCTCAGCTCCTCCAGGGCGGGTGCTTCTATTTCTTAATCCTGCTTTCATTACTGCAGTTCAGGGAGTGGAGAGGTAGAGGCGGGCAGAGATGCAGGGACTTATTTTTAAAGTAGAAGTTTTACTTTTAATCTCAAACAGGCCTGTAATTTTTAGCCTAATTTACGTTTTCAAAGTCTTTAACACTGGAAAATGCAGATAATTGTCTATGAAACTAGTTAGCATAATGCTCCTAATGGGAAATTTATGTTCATATCAATTTACAGTCCTCTGAGGATCACTGCCAGATCTCTTTTGTGTCATTAAGCTTTCATGGCTATTAGGTATAAGTTAATGCTGTCAAAGTTCTGTGCTGTTAAACAGCTTTTTTTCATTGTTGTGCTGTGTGCATGTCTGTGTTGGTGGAACCAAAGACTCCTCATATAAAATCTGTGACTGCAGGGAAAAGTGTGAAAATATCTGGAACCTTGAATTTTGGCTTTGAATTATCTTTGAATGCAATCTGATCACTTAAAAAAAGAACAAAAAACCTCAGATGATCTGTTCTATAAACTGGAAGCAAGAGGAAGGTAAAAGGGACCAACCTTCCATACACAAAAGCACTGACATTCTCCCTTTCATTTACATACTCAGAATCTGACTTCTTGCCTATCCACCTTTAAGATCCCAGCTGAACTCATGACCTCTGACTTGGAATAATGAACCCAAAAAAGCAACCAGATCAAGCATGTTGAACTGTAAAACTAGATATTGTCTTTTCACTCCTCAAAACTGCAATGTGTCCCAAGTCAATCAGAAGAAATGCCAAAGTCCTTTCAGCCTGCAGAAAGAAAGCACTTACTTATCTGACTTCACCACCTGATCCTCTTCCCCTCAGTCTCCGTTTCAGCTATATCAGCCTCCTGATTGTTTCTCAAGTACTTCAGCTTGCTCCCACCTCAGGGATTTTAACCTTGCTTGTCCTTCTGGCAGAAACACTTTTCTCTCAGGTACCTGCAATGGAACAGACACATTGAATTCAGAACAAGGCCATCTCTCCTTCACATGCTATTGAGTTTTCTCATGCTCATTTTTAAAAATGTTTCCTACCGCCCTGACTGGTGTGACTCGGTGGGTTGAGTGTTGGACTGTGAACCAAAGAGCTGCTGGTTCTATTCTCAGTCAGGGCTCACACCTGGGTTGCAGGTTAGGTCCCCAGCAGGGGTCATATGAGAGGCCACCACACATTGATGTTTCTCTCTTTCACCTTCTCCCTCCCTTCCCCTTTCTAAAATGAAATAAATAAAATAAAAAAGTAAAAAAACAAATCTTAGATTAAAAAAATGTTCCCTACTTTGTATATGAATGTATATACATATTTACATTCTCAAAAAAAAGCTTAAGTAGCTTGAGTTCATAGTATTAAAATTAGAGTAGATTCATTATATTATCTATATTAAATGTCATTACACTATTTATTATCCTTTTTATAATCAGTAAATTGGCTGGATGATAGCCAATCATCCATATTAAATATGATACTAATTATGTTTAAATATATGAAAATACTTCGTGGGGAGAAATAGTAATTATCTCTGTGTTGTGGGATTTAGAGTGACTTGTTTTCTTCTCTACATATTTCTGAGTTTAAAGATTTATGTTGTGATATACATATATTTTTGTCACACTGACAATTTATTAGTTTTTACTTTAATCAATAAAATGGTCACTTTTCCAAAAGTCAAAGTATACTAAAATTTATATAAAAATAAATAGCGATCTTTTGTTCTTTCCTGCCCCACTCTTATATTGCTCCTTAGAAGTTTTGACTTTACTCCTTAGCCTTGTCACTGGTTATTTATCTCCACTATACAAAAAATATGCATGTAGTGATAGCTCTTGATGCACCCATTTTCTTGATGCATCTGTTTATTGTTTTCCTCTTATGAAAAGTCAGGATTCACTATGTTTCACACCAATCCCCAAATCCCTCAACCTTTAAACATTTCATTTCAATCAAATTTACTAGTTAAATTCTTTGTAACTCTTTATCACATATTACCTGACAATATAAGTATTATCCACTGATAAGCAAAGTTGTATAAAATGTATGTTTCATTAGCTACATTATTTACTTTCTTGAAAATAATATTTCCCATGATTTTCATTTCCTTAGTTTTTATGTAATTATTTTCACATATGATTAGACAGTGAACAACAGTATTTCCCAAAAGTTCCATTCCACTAGAGAGTTTATCACTATATTTGTTCCATCCTAGCCTATTGTGTAGCCTGGACCTTTTGCTGTCTAAGGCTGCTCGGACTTTGGGGACTTCTGTCCTTCAGAGACTTTCTTGTCATCCTCTCTCTTTTTAAATCTTGTTTCCTGTTTCTTAATTTATTCTGTGGAATACATCTTCCAGTAGTTCTGGAAAAAAAGGAAAAAATGGACTATATATTTCTTGAACATTTTCATGTTGAAGAAATTTTACTCTCCCTATTAATTCATAAGTAAGATGAAATAAAAATTTTAAATGGAAAGCCATCCCCTTTCAGAATTGTGACGACATTAGTCAGTGTCTTTTGGCTATTGCTATAGGGAATTTCTATGATGTGTGATTTCTATTTCTTTGTACAAAATCTTTTTTTTTTTACTTTCTGATGATTTCAGAAACTTTTTTTATCTTTGAAATATGGAAAATTCAAGGTACTATGCCTTAATGTGAGATTTCTTTGTTTTCTTATGTAGTATGCTCTGTCAGCCCTTTATATTTGGAAACATATGTATCACTTATAGGAAATATTATTGTATTATTTCTCTGATGATTTTCTTCCACCTGTTTTTATTAGTTTCATTTTATTTAAATCCTATCACTGATATAATGGGCATCTTAAATAGTCATTTTAATTTTTAAAAGATTTATTCTCTTATTTTTAATATCCATTTTTTTGTTCTCATAACTGGAACTTTTCTTTGACTTTATCCTCCATCACTTCTTTTTAAAAATTTTTCAGTGTTACATTTAAAAATTCTAACAGGTATCTCATGTTATCTAATTGTCCTTTATTTTAGTATTATTTTAGTCCTGTAATGCTTTACTTTTCCTTTTCACTTGCTGTGGCTTGACAAGGTTTTGCGTTAGCTGGCACCATTATTTTTGTATAGCCCATTCCTTGTCATACTTTGAATCTTAGCTTAAAAAGTACCTTCTCTGTGTCCTTGGTAGTAACTTAAATATGCATTTTGTAATTATTTATTCATTTTTACTTGCATATTATGCCTTTACCTTTGTTGTAATGATTTGGTGGTAGACTCTCTTTTGTTTATAACTGTATACACTAGGCCATGTGTAATGCTTGGTACTTAATCAAGGATTGGTTAGTACGGTAGAGACTGAAATTAATATGGTACAGAGTTGGAAAGAATGTATTAGGAAAAGCCATAACCACATAAAGTGAATGTTATATTAATAGGAATTGAATGTACTAAATTAGTGGATGTAGGAAAACCAATGCTGGTAAGCATCAGAAAGGGTAAAAAAGAAGAAAGCCAGAGTGCTCAGATTCATAGCAATTCAAGAATAATGTGAAACAAGGACATAACTGCTGTTCACTTGAGTGGGGCAGAGGGCCCAGCTGAGGTGAAACTAGACTGAACTGTACAGGACCATTTTGGAGTTGGTCTGGCTGTAAAACTCTCACTCTCATAATGATATTAGGGTGAAAATACTTCCTTTGAATGAAGTAAATCCTACCAAAAGATCATGCTGGCTTCATCTTGGAATAGTGTTTTGGGAATAAATTACGAGTGCCTTTTTCAGAACATAAGAGAATGACTTTGGCTATACATAAAATATTTTGTACTGAGCTTGTAATCCCTGGAACTTCCTGGTTCCTTCGACTCACTGTGACTCCTACAGGTGCTCCTGTAGTCAGTGTAAAGAAACATTTGTTAACCCCTTCCCTTTGGTTTCATTTTTATTTTTATTTATTTTTACTTTTTTAAAAGAAGTTAATGTTTTTTTAGAAACTTTATTTTCTTTTTTTGAGATATCATTTATTTATTTTTAGAGAAGGAAGGGAGGGAGAAAGAGAGAGAGAAACATCAATGTGCGGTTGCTGGGGGCCGTGGCCTGTGACCCAGGTATGTGCCCTGACTGGGAATCGAACCTGCAATGCTTTGGTTTGCAGCCAGCACTCAATCCATTGAGCTACACCAGCCAGAGCTTCATTTTTATTTTTTGATGGAAGGAATCTCCTTGACTGGAGGATAGCACAAGTCATTTGACTTAATCTTCTAATAATTTTGTGAAATAGCTTGGGGTAAAAACAGTTGTAGCAGGTTGCCATTTTCTTAGCTTCCTGCTGTCACCATGGACAGTAAACTTTACATAGGAGTTAAAACAGGTAGAAGAGGACAACTATCAGAAAAATATGTTGAATGAATTCAGAAAGGTATCATACTACACATTTGTCCAATAGGAAGCTATGTGATTTTGGGAAGGTGACTTCAGCTCTGAGTGTATTAACTACTTGAGAATTGCAACATTTAGAATATGATCTATAGTGCTTTTGCAGAAAAAGTGGCATGAGGACAATAAAGTAGAATGGGCCATTACCCAGACAGAATATTAAAAGGAGCTCTGAAATTAAACTGAGTGTGTGGGAGAAGGACATTATATATTGGCTATCACCAGGACCTAACACACAGTAAGAGGCTCAAGAATCTTTTTTTGATGTTAAAAATGTTAAATCTACAGAAATGCTGACGCCATTTTGATATGGGGACAGCCTAAGTTCAGAGATCTTCCAGTCTGGGAAATTTTATTACGAGGAAATTTCAAAGTGCTGTATGGGATTGAGAAATGACATCAAGGAGAGAGATAAAGTTCCAAAGACAAACTTCTGACAGACATGAAAAACTGTAAGGAAGTTATAAGTAGAAAATCAATCAAGGGATAAGTCTAACTCATTAATCAGAATTAAAGCAGCAAATAAATGATTACTTAGATACTTTGAAAAAGAAGAATTATCACCTCTAGGGACCTTTTGAGGTTAAAATTATTTCCAATGGAATTATTTATTTAGGAAGTGATATAAGCTCCAGCTTTTCAGAGGGCCACTGGCATACACAACTAGTAAAAGCACTTATTTTGACAGAGCATTACTTTATTCTTACTCATTTTATTAACAATTTATCTCTTGAGGGAAGTGTTTAAATATTTAATGCTTCTTTATATTTATTATGCAGCAGACCAAAGACTGCTAGGCTTCCAAAGAAACTACAGTATCATACACTCTAATTGTCTGGAAGTTTGTATTCATATCCAGGAATTCTTCCTGCTGTTCGGCAAACTTATCCTTTGATTTATTATTATTCATCAGAATAAGGAAACAAGTATACATATAAGTAATGAATTCTCTGTCTTTTTCTTGACAACCACTATCAACTTCTTCTTAAGAAAAATGACTTAAACTCATTTCTTCTAGCCTTTTTTTTAAAAAAAATATTTATTTTATTTTTCAACCACAGTTTACATTCAGTACCAATCTGCACCAGTTCCTGGTGGACAGCAAAGTGGCTAGAACACCATGCACTCTACAGAGCGGTCCCCACAGTGCCCCAAGCACCCACGTTGCCCTATTCCCTGTTCTCTTGACATTATTGACTACATGCTCCGTGCTGCAGTCTGCATCTCTGTGATTACTCTGCAACTACCAATTTGTACCATTTAATCCCTTCACCTTTTTCACCCAGCCCCCAAGGCCCCTCCCCTCTGACAACTGTCAGTCTGTTTTCTACAAGTCTGTTTCTATTTTGTTTGTTAATTTTGTTCATTCGATTACATATATACGTAAAATCATATGGTATTTGTTTTTCTCTGACTGGTTTATTCACTTAGCATGATACCCTCTAGGTTCATCCATACTGTGGCAAAAGGCAAGATTTCTTTTTTTTTTAAACAGCTGAATAATATTCTATTGTGCAAATGTACCACAGCTATTTTACCCACTCATCTACTGATGGACACATGAGTTGCTTCCAAATATTGGCTATTGTAAATAACCCTGCAATAAACTTAGGGGTTCATATATCCTTTCAATCAGTACTTCAGGATTCTTTGAATAAATACCAAGAAGTGGATGTGGAGAAAAGGGAACCCTAGTTGGTGGGAATGCAGGTTTGTGCAACCACTTTGGAAAACGTTGCGAAGGTTCATCAAAAAATTAAAAATACAATTGCCTTATGGCCTAGCAATTCCACTTCTGGGAATATATCTGAAAAAACCTGAAACTGTAATTTGAAAAAAAGTATATCCTTATTTTAAAGGCCCATCTAGATTCCAAAACTCTTAAAAACTTCTCAAGTTTTTTCAAAGCTTATTTCAAATTGGGGACCAATAACAGATGTTATACTCTTTGGAAAACCTGGTAAATATTAACTGTTTAGACATAATGTTCTTCTCATTTTTAAGTAGAGAGTGTTTCATATTGTTGTGGTTTATTTATTT
>PVIA01009430.1:0-60805 GCA_004024845.1 Tonatia bakeri | reverse complement strand
CAGACACTTCTCCAAGGAGGACATACAGAAGATCCAAAATCACATGAAACGATGTTCAATATCACTAGCTATCAGAGAGATGCAGATTAAAACCACAATGAGGTACCACTTCACACCAGTCAGAATGGCCATCATAAGCAAAACAACAAACAACAAGTGTTGGAGAGGTTGTGGAGAAAAGGGGACACTAGTGCACTGTCGGTGGGACTGCAGACTGGTGCAACCACTGTGGAAAACAGTATGGAATTTCCTCAGAAAACTAAAAATGGATCTGTCCTTTGACCCGGCAACTCCACTGCTAGGATTATATCTTAAGAAACCTGAAACACCAATCCAAAAGAACCTTTGCACCCCCATGTTCACAGCAGCACAATTTACAATAGCCAAGTGCTGGAAGCAACCTAGATGCCCATCAGCAAATGAATGTATCAAAAAACTATGGTACATTTACACAATGGAATTCTATGCAGCAGAAAGAATGAAGAACCTCCTACCCTTTGCAACATCATGGATGCAACTGGAAAGCCTTATGTTAAGTGAAATAAGCCAGGTAGTGAAATATAAATACCATATGATCTCACCTTTAACAGGAACCTAAACAACAAAACAAAGAAACAAGCAAAATATAGTCAAAGACACTGCATTAGAGGACAGGTGGAGAGTGACCAGAGGAGAGAGAAGAGGGAGTTTCCAGGGAAAAGGGGAAGGGTTTGCAGGAACAAAGTTAAAAGACACGTGGATAAAAGCTAGGGGGAGGGTGGTAATGGGAGGGAAGTTGGGAGGGTGGTGGGGCTGGATTGGAGTAAAGGGGAAAAAATTGTACTTGGACAATGATTAAAATAAAATTTAAAAAAAGATATTATCCTCTTCTCATTGAGTGGACTTGGCATCCTTATCATAAATCAACTGGTAATAATATATAGGTATAGTTTTGGACTCTCAATTCTGTTCTATTGCCTATATGTTTATTCTTATATCCTAACCACACAGTCTTGAATCTTGTAGCTTTGTAGTACATTTTTAAATCAGAAAGTGTAAATTTTTCAACTTTGTTATTTCTTGTTTTTTTTTTGACTATTTAGAGTTCCTTGCAAATTCCATGTGAATTCGAAGATCAGATTTTCTATTTCTGCAAAAAATGTATTGGAATTTTGATAGCGATTATATTGAATCTGTAGATTATTCTGCATTGTATTGATATCTTAACATCAATACATGTATGTAATCATCCTATCCATGATAAAATATATCTTTCCACTTACTTATGTATTTTTTTAACTTTTTAAAGCAATGTTTAGTAGTTTTCAGTGAATAAGTCTTTCACCTCCTTGATTAAATTTACTCCTAGGTGTTTTATCCTTTGAATACTTTTGTAAATGGAATTTTTCTTTTAACCTTTTTCACAGACTGTTCATTGATAGTATATATAAATGACTGACTTTTTTGTGTTTATATTGTACCTGGTAAATTTGCTGAATTGGTTTATTAGCTATACTAACTTTCTTGTGTATTTGCTGCAATTTTCTAGGATATATCATCTGTAAATAAAAATAGTTCTGTTATTTTCTTTATGGTTTGCATGCTTTTTATTTTTTTTCTTGTCTAATTTCTACCAAACATTAAAATAAAAATTATCACCAATTTTTCCCCAGCTCTTCCAAAAAAAATGAAAAAGGGAATACTCCCTTACTCATGCTATAAAGCCAGCATTACTTTCAATACAAAGCTAGGGAACAGTGGTGAAAACATGCATCCTAGTTTTATTCCTGATATTAGTGGAAAAGTATTCAGTCATTCACCAGTTAGTATTATATTAGCTGTGGGCTTTAATAAATGTTCTTTATCATGTTGACAAAGCACCCTCATATTCCTAATTTACTTGGTGTTTTTATTATGAAAGGGTGCTGACTTTGGCAAAATTGTGATGATTTCGTATTTTTTCCCTTGTTCTACTAATGTACTATATTGTACTGGTTAACCTACTTATACCAAACCACTCAGAGTTCCTGGGATAAATCCTGGCTGGTCATGGTGAATATGGCTTTAATATACTGTTGGATTCAGTCTGGTAGTATTTTGTTAAGAATTATTGCATCTATCTTCATAAGGGATACTTCTGTTAGGTTTATTTTCTTGTCTTTTTTTCTGGCTTTGGTATCACAGTAATGCAGGCTTTATAGAATGAGTAAGAACATATTCTCTCCTCTACTATTTTTTGGAAGAGTTTGGAAAAAGTTATGATAATTTTTATTTAAATGT
Organism: Tonatia bakeri; assembly: GCA_004024845.1. Taxonomy (NCBI): domain Eukaryota; kingdom Metazoa; phylum Chordata; class Mammalia; order Chiroptera; family Phyllostomidae; genus Tonatia; species Tonatia bakeri. Next base: position 58,546 of record PVIA01009430.1, on the reverse strand, counting down.
TTGGTAGAATTCACCAATGAAGCCATCTGGTCCTAAATTTTTCTTTGAGAATTTTTTGATTCTTGATTTAAAATCTTACCTTTATTGTAGGCAATTGTGGCTATAAATTTCTCTCTCAGCACTCTTTTTACTGAATCCCATAAGTTTTTTGTATTGTGTTTTTATTTTCATTTATCTCAAAGTGTTTTCTAATTTCCCTTGTGACTGCTTCTTTGACCCATTGATTAAGATTATGTTGTTTAACTTCTGCACAATTGTGAATTTCCTGGTTTTCCTTTTTAAAAACATAATTTTTAGCTTCATAGACTTGTGGCTAGAGAAAATACTTTGCATGATCCAAATATTTTTAAATTTATTGAGAATTGTTTTATGGTATAATACATGGTTTAGTCTGGAGAATGTTCCACATGCACTTGAGATAAATGTGTATATTTTTGTTCAGTGAAGTATTCCATACACAGTTGATCTTTATTATTCATAGATTTCATATTTTCCGATTAACCTACTCACTAAATTTATGCATATCAGTACTCATGGTGCTTTTGCAGTTATTTGTGGGCGTACGCGTGCTGAGAGAGGTGTGAGATATATTGCCTGAGGTGCACATCCCCAGCTCAGACTGAATATGGTCATGCTCTGCCTTTTTGTTTTAGCTCTCACACTATAACCAAGTGCTCTTTTTACGATCTATTTAGTGCCATATTTTTCACATATCTGTGCTTTTTACTGGTGATTTTGCTCTTTAAAATGGCTTCCAAGTTTACTGCAGAATTTCTGTCTCGTGTTCTTATATGCAAGAAGGTTGTAATGTGCCTTACAGAGAAAATGTGTGTTAGGTAAGCTTTAGTTATGAGTTATAGTTCTCTTGGGTGTAAGTTCAGCATTAATGAATGAACAACTTATATTAAATAAGGTGTCTTTGAACAGAAACATATATTTTAAAAGGTTATGTATTTATTGGTTGATAAAAATGCTGTTAGTGCAGTCATGCATGAACCACATCCTATATTTCTCCTAAGAGAAATAATTTAATGTTTGCTACGTGAGTGTTCATTAGACACAACTACTGCAAATAAAAAGAATCCAGTGTATGTCTGTCAGATCTATTTGTTTTACAGTGTTGTTCCATTCTTTTCTTTCTTCTTGACTTCTGTCTAGGCGTCGTATCCATTAACGAAAATCATATTGAAATCTCCAACTATTATTGTAGAACTATTTCTCCTTTCAGTTCTGTCAATATTTGCTTCATACGTTTTGGGGCTCTATTTGGTGCTCAGATGTTCATGACTGTTATGTCTTCTTGATGAAAATTGGTCCTTTTTATCAATATATAATGTCAGGTTTGTATGTTGTAATAGTTATTTGCTCAACATCTATTTGGTGTGATAAAACTATGGCCAACCAATGATCTTTTGGTGACTATTTGCATGAAATATGCCTTTCTATTTTTTTTACTTTCAAGCTATAAAGTGTACCTCATAGACATCATATAATTGGATAACGTTTTTTTTTTAATCCATTTTTCTATCTCTGTATTTTTATTGGGAAGTTTAATCCATTTACATTTGAGGTGATTATTGATGAGAGGAGTCATTTCTGCCATTTTACTGTTTTCTGTATGCCTTATAGCTTTATGGTGGGTGTAAATAAATTTCTGAGCTCAAAAAGAAGAAACAAAGAGAGGAAAAGACTTAATATTTTTCTAAATTAAAAAAAGCCTTTACAATTATTACAAACCATCATTATCCCTTAAGCAAAACTACTTTAAAAAGTATCCTCTGCAAGCTCAAGACCCATGGGTCTTCAGTGCTTTGGCTTACTGCTCCTTAACTCATTGGTTCTAAAATAGAAAAAAAAAAAAGCAGGAAGTGAAAGAGTCATTTTCACCATTGTTATTCAACAGCATCCAGTCATGTGATTTTCAAATGTCCTGTTTAAGTTAATATGTGGTATTTCTAGTGGGCTTTGTGCTGGACACTTTCATTTTCCCTTTTTGATGGAGCCTTGCACTGAGCAGGTGATATCCACTAACTACATGGTATTGAGGAGCCTTCATACATTTCATTCACTAATGAAGACTTCAGCTACTGGTGTCATTTACATCTGTAGTCATTCAGCATTTTTAGAAGGTCAAGGGATATTCAATATTCCTAAGCAGTCTTCTCTATTCCTTTGCTGTTCCTTCTCCAAAGACACCTTTCTTCCCCTTAAGTCACTCTGCAGTGCCTGAGCACAGGACAGAAGAGTTCTGCTCTCTTCAAGGTCTCCCAGAATTAACCACCACTCAGCTTTTATCCATGTATTTATCTTCGTGATGTGTTAGAAATATAACAAACAAAACTCACTGAAAACTTTTGTGTGTGTGTGTGTCACAGACATGGAACTGCCTGCAGAAGAAGAGTGAAATGTTAGCTTTCTGCCCTACAACAGAACAGAAAAAATAGAATAACAATTTTTTCCTAAAAACAAAACAACAACAAAAAAACAACAGCAACAAGATGACTTCTTGTCCAAGGTAAAAAACATGGACATGCAGAACCACTCAGTTTGATGTTACAACAGAGGAGAGGGTGTGGGGCCTGGAGCTGTGGGTCTGCACTTTCGTCTTCGTTCCAGAATTCTACTTTCCAGTTGTTTTCAACCTGGGTCATACATTGCAGTCATCAGAGAGTTTTAAAAATTCTAATTGCTGGACTTTTAAAATTATTGCCAGACCAATAAAATTATAATATCTGAGAACAGGTAGCAACATTAGTATATTTGAAAATTCACCAGGTGATTTCAATATGCAGCCAAGGTTGGGATGGTTGCAAAGAACAAGGAAGAAGCCATTGAAAAAAAGCCTATTTTTATTTGACTGCAGTCATAATTTTTTTCTACTATGTAGAACAACCAGAGATGGTAGAAAAAGCTGGTAGCTTGGATTAATATATTCCCCTTTGCTTTGCTGTCATTCACAAACAACAGGGTTAGAACAGAAAGTGAGTTTTTTTAGGTCATGAAAATGTCAGCAGACCTTACTTTTGAAAAATAAAACAGCTTGTAAGTTTGGATCCAAGCAACTTGATCTTTTGTAATTTGACTCCTGGAGGGACTATTTTTTTGAACAGAATTATGCCAGAGGTCAAAAGAAAGAGAAAAAAAAAATTACCCTGTTCCCTACTTTGGAAAGTTACATGGTTAGAAAAAAGTCCATGGGGACTATTTCATTCTTCTCATGTGTCTACTCTCTATTCCATCAGGAGAGAACAGAGGGGATTTATTACGAGTCTCTCTGCAGCATCATTAACAGATGACACCTCTTTGTCTGATTACGATTTGGGGAGATCAAAATGCTGCTCCCTCTATAAATCAAATTGTAGAGGAATTTCCCCCCCACTCCATTTCAGGGAGCTTTTATTGGGTATATCTGAGCTGTAATAACCTAATGGATTTAGATATTCAAAGAGCAAATGAAGAAAAAAAACACTACAGAAACTACCAAAGTATAAGCCAGTAATGAACATATTTTAGAAAGAAAAGTTCAAAATTGGTATAGCAAAGATATGATGAGAACTGGGAGTACATTTTTGAATAGAAACAAAGATACGAATTTCTAAAAGAAAAAGATTTGAGATCATTCTAATTTTTAAGGGTTTTTACATTTTGCTTTAAATAAATGAATTTAGTTCCTGCAAAGCAATTCTCACAAGGAAAATCTCCTTATATCTTTTTAGTACATATAGAGAACAAGTAGAGAAAGGAATCCTGGGAGGGAAATGTTTGTTTTAACCCAGTAAAGTTAGCTGGCAGGTGACTACTCCTCAGCTCCCCCTCACCACGGGGAGATCCATGCATGCCCTATGGGAAATGCATCACGAACCAAAGTGCTGAAGAAGGGTGAAGATAAGGCAGACTTTGCCAGCGGTGATTTCTACTTTCATGTGGAGACTACCTATAGGAGTTATTATGTTTCCCCAGTATCCTCCCATCTCTAGCTTTTATGATCACATTGTAATAACGGAAATAAAATTGGCATTCCTTCTAGGGCTTTGTAGGTGTCCTGTTACTTAAGCTCTTTACATGATGATCATTGAAACGTGTCTTCAGAAATCTGGAACAACTATGTTGGGGAAACATCCTTCATAGTCACAGACATAGTTACACCGTCAGGTTTTGGGTGCAGAGAAGAAGGAACATCTTTCACCAAGATCAGAATGGCAAATGGCATCGTAACTAAGGCAAAGGTGCAGAGAAGGAGAAAAGAAATAATGACTGAGAATCTTTATATCTGAGGTATGATGCACACACTTATGTACTTATTACTAAATGAACACATGGAGGCTCAGATGGGTTAAGAGACTTGCTTAAGTCTGCTTTTTTGGAAGGTGAGGGAGCCGGATTTAAACCCTGCTTTCTTGGTCCTCAGATTTCTCATCTTTGGCACAATTCCAGTCTGCCATCCAACAGAAAAAAAGACACAAAATAAATTAAACAAATAGGCAAACCGAAAAACAAAGTACAAGAAGTCACTCCAGCCTATCCACTCTAACCCTTCTCATTGTCTGGATGGGCTATGATGTCTGGACACTCACCACACACGGTCCAACTACCCTGACAGACGTGTCTGTCCACCCCGGCGGCCACCAGAGGCGCAATGTCAGCACAGGTCTCTCCGCGGAACTCTGCCTCTGCAATATTGCACGGAACTCTGCGTCTGCAATATTGCAGGAGCGGCCCTGCTGCCGACTCTTCTCCACTTCCCGATGCTTAGGCCTGGAAGGGGCTCAGTGCACAGACAGGTCCGGGTGCTGAGGGTGCTGAGCCGAGCATTCAGAAAAGTAAGGCATTACAGGGAGAAGATGTAGCCTCAAGCATTAGAGCTGCTCAGATTAAACATCTTTGGTCTATTTAAAAATCAAGAATTGCAGAGTAGTCTCTGTATTCAGAGTTGCTATGAGAACTATTTTAGTCACAATAAAGTAATGTTACGTATAACTATTCATTAAAGACACTTAATGCTTTTATATGTACATAGCTCATATTATCTCCATAATCACTCTATGGTGAAGTCTCAGTTACAGTTTTAGATGAAGAAATTAACTCTCAGGTTACACAACTTACCCAAATTCACAGTATGTTGTAAAAAGGAAATTTGATCCCAAGTCTGTGTTTCCAGGATTATTATTGTATAAGTGCGGCACTAACAATAGGCGAACTAACTGTGTGGGGGCTAAATTGGTAAGCTAATAATTACTTAATTTTATTTTTTCTATTTATCTTTTATTTAACAAAAATTAGATCCTAGTGTTGTGCACAGTCTTTTTTTTTTTTAACATATCTTGAAGATCTTGTAGTAGCAGCTTAATGGATCTCATGTCGATGAACGTCTAATTGGTTTCCAGTTTTTTGTTGTCGCAAACAGTATTGCAGTGAAGCTGCTTGCACATGATTCTGGCATGGCATCTTTAAAGAAATGTCCATTTAAATCCTTTGCACTCTCTTTTGGGCTGTCATATAGTTGTCAAGTTGTAAGCTGCTTACATGTTCTGGATCCTGTACCCTTATCAGATACATAATTTACAAATATTTCTTCCATTCGGAACACTGTAGTTTTACTTACCTGAGAGCATGCTTTGAAGCACAGTAGTTTTTAATTTTGATGAAGTTCAGTTTATCTTTTTCTTTTTGGTGGCTTATGCTTTAGGTGTCCTAGTAAGGAACCACTGCCTAATCAAAGACCACCGAGATTTATACCTGTGTTCTAAGAGTTTTATAGTCTTTGTCATTTTTTAAAAAGATTTTGTTTATTTCTTTTTAGAGAGAGGGGAAAGGAGGGAGAGAAACAACTGACATGTGAGAGATACATCGATTGGTTGCCTCTCCCACGCTCCCCACTGGGGACCTGGCCCACAACCCAGGCATGTGCCTTGACTGGGAATTGAAACAGTTACTTTTCAGTTCATAGGCTGACACTCAATTCATTGAGCCACACCAGCCAGGGCTATAGTGTTTGCTTTTACATTTAGATATTTGATCCATTTTGAGTTCATTTTTTTAACATGGTATGCAGGGTCCAGCTTTATTCTTTTGCATGTGAATATCCATTTATTCCAGCACCATTTGCTGAAAAGACTATACCTTAGCCATTGAATTATCTTGATACTGTTGTTGAAATCATTTGTTTCTACATTTATGGGTTTATTTCTGTACTCTAATTTCTATTCTATTAATCTATATGTCTACCCTTAAGCCAGTACTAAACAGTTTTAATTATAGTAGCTTTGAGACAAGTTTAAGATTGAGAAGTGTGCCATCTAATTTATTCCTTTTCAAGACTGTTTGGTTATTTAGGTCTCTGCACCACCATATGAATTTTAGGATCAGCTTATAAATTTCTGCCAAAAATGTCAGCTGGGATTTTGATAAGTATTACTTTGAATTTATATATTAATTTAGGGAATATTGCCATCAGACAATATTAAGTGTTTCAATCCATAAATATGACATATCTTTCCATTTATTTAAGTCTTTAGTATATACTACTTAAATTATTTGCAGTCTTTAGTATACTACTTTTGGACTTCTTTTGTTATATTTATTTTGAATTATTTTATTCATTTTGATGCTATTATATATGGAATTGTTTTCTAAATTTCATTTTCAGGTTGTTTATTGCTAATTATAAAAATATACTTGAGTTTCTTTTGTATAGATCTTATAACCTATGCCGTTGCCGAACCTGATTACAAGCTCTAATAGTTTTTTTTTGTGGATTCCTTAGGATTTTCTGCAAACAAGATGGTGTTAAATAGTGCCAGTCTTACATCCTTCTTTCAAGTCTGGATGCTGTTTTTATTGTGATGAAAAGCACATAGCGTCTACAAAAACACATAGTACACACAGTCAGCGTTAACCATAAACACGATGTTGTACAGCAGATCTCTTTTTCTTTTTCTTTTGCCTGACTGAAACTTTATGCCGACTGATCAGAAACTCTTCATTTCTCCCCGCCCCATCCACTGGCAGCCATGACTCTTCTCTCTGCCTCTATGAGTCTGACTATTTCATATACCATGTATAACTACTATTATATAGAGTCTGCCCTTCTGTGACTGGTTTATTTCGCTTAGCATAATGTCCTCAAGATTCATCCATGTTGTTACATATGGCAACGTCTTCTTCGCTTTTTAAAGTTGAATGATATTTCATTGTATGTGTATACCACTTTTTCTTTATCCATTTACTCACTGATGAACATTTTGGTTGTTTTCACCTCGGTGAACAATGCTGCAATGAGCATGAGGGTGCTAATATCTCATTTAGGTTCTGATTTAAATTATTTTGGATGAATACCCAGAAATGGAATTACTGAATTATATGGTAGTTCTATTTTTAATTTTTTGAGGAAACACCATACTGTTCTCCATAATAATTGCACCATTATTTCCCATCAACAGTACATATAGTTTCCAATTTATTCACATGCTACCAAACCCTTATTTAAACTTTCCTTCTTTTGGGGGGGTTGGGAAAAGGGGAGGTTAGGAATAATGTCCATGTTAACAAGTGTGAAACGACATCTAATTTCCCTGATGATCAGTGATATTGATTGTCTTTCTCTGTATCTGTTTGCCATTTGTATGTTGTCTTTGGAGAAATGTCTATTCCAGTCTATTGCACATTTTAAGTGAATTTATTTTTCTGTTGTTGAGTTGCAGGAGTTACTTAGATATTTTACATACTAGCTTCTTATCAGATACATGCTTTGCAAGATTTTCTCCCAACCTTTTTTCCTATCTAATAGGTTCCCTTTGTTGATTGCTTTCTTTGCTGTGCAGAAATGTTTTAGTTTGATATGGTTCCACTTATTTATTGTTATTGTTGCCTGTGGCTTTGATGTTATATCCAAGAAATCATTACCAAGAAGCATTTTTTGTTTGATATTTGTGTTGATTTTGTCTTATATCAGTACAGTTCTCTTTTGATTACTATTTGCATATATTTTGTACACCTTCCCCACCCATTTACTTTCAACCTGTTTTTGCCTTTGAATCTAAAGGGTACCTTTGTAGATAGCATATAGTTTGATCATGCTTTTCATTCTATTTTGTCAATCTCTGTCTTTTAATTGGGAAATTTAATCCATTTATGTTTATCGTAATTTCTGATAAGTAGGATTTAGGTCTGCCACTTTACTATTTGCTTTCTTTTTTTAATCCTCTATTCTACCATTACTGTCTTTTTAAAATAAAATAGATATTTTTAGTATATTCTTTATACTCTTGTTATTTTTTTATTATACTTATACTCTTGTTATTTTTTTTACTATATTTTTGAGTTAATTCTTAGTGGTTGCCCTGGAAATTACCATTAACATTTTTTTTAATAATAATATAGTTTGGATAAATAGCAACTTAATATTAATAATATTCAAAAATTTAGCTTCTACATAGCTCTCTTCTCCTTACCTTGTGATTTTATTGTTCATTTACATCTTTTAAAACAATTATTGTTGAATTTATTGGGGTGATATTAGTTAATAAAATTGTATAGGTTTCAGATGTACAATTCCATAATACATCATCTGTCTATTGTATTATGTGTTCACCACCTAAAGCAATTTACATCTTTATACATCATGTTCCTCTCAACACAGATTATAATTGCTTATTTATGCAGTTGTTTTTATTTTTTATTTTGTTTATTTTATTTTTCAATTACTGTTTACATTCAATATTATTTGTATTAGTTTCAGGTATACAGCATTGAGGTTAGAAAATTATATACATTACAAAGTGGTCCCCCTGATATTTCAAGTATCCACCAGGCACCATACACAGTTATTACACTATTATTAACTATATTCCCTGTGCTTTTCCTTACATACCTGGGACCATTTTGTTGCTACCAATTTGTACTTCTTAATCCCTTCACCTTTTTACCCAGCCTCCAAACCCTTACTGCTGGCAATCATCAGTTTGTTCTCTGTATCTATGAGTCTATATCCATTGTATTTGTTTATTTTGCTCTTTAGATTCCACATGTAAGTGAAATCATATGGTATTTTTCTTTTACAGTCTGACATTTCATTTAGTGTATACCCCTTAGGTCCATTCATGATGTTGCAAATGTTAATATGGTTTCATTCTTTTTTATGGTCAAGTAATATTCCATTGTGTATATGTACCACATCTTCTTTATCCAATCGTCTATTGATGGGCACTTGGGTTGCTTCCATATTTTGGATATTGTTAATAATGCTGCAATGAAAATAGGGATGCAAATATTCTAATTAGTGTTTTGGGTTTCTTTAGATATATTCCCAGATGTGGAATCGCTGGGTTATAAGGCAGATCCATTTTTACTTTTTGAGGAAGTTTTCCATAGTGGATAAACCTAGGTGCATTCCCACCAATAGGTCAGGAGGGTTTCTTTTTTTACATCCTTGACCAAACTTATTGTTTGTTGATTTATTGATGATAGCCATTCTGACAGATGTGAGGTGATATTTCATTGTGGTTTTGATTTGCATTTCCTTGATTTGCATTTGATGATTAGTGACATTGAGCATAGTGACATATACAAAAGCCTTTTGTTAATTTCTAGAGTTATGAAAAAGTAGATTCTTACAGTTTTTGCCAGTTTTCTCATTGCTTTTATGGAAGAGAATTCTTACTCTGCTATTTTTACCAATATTGCGACTTAACTTTTTAAACTGTTGAAAATATTCTGAGTTCCAAACACCCACTTTACATATGTAATTTTAGAGGCTTTATTTTGTTTATTGGGGAGGACCTAAAAGAGTTTCTCTTTCACTGCTCACAATAATACAGAACTGGGCCAGTTTTACTCCCAATCATAGACATGCCCTCCTGTACTATGGAATTTGAGGAGCACTAATAGGTCCTGCTACCTCCAAGCTGCCTTCTTACCAGCTTGCCACCACTGAGACTCCTATCATTGGAGCCACTAAATTACAAGAGCACAAAGATCTGGGCACTGTCTAGAGGCGCTAGTTGGAAATTCACAGTATCATGAGGCATTTATAAAAACACTCCTTTGTTATTGCATGAACTGCTTGACTGACACCTTGGTCCTTGAGATGATAAGACATCAAATACATATCAGGATGCAGATGGGAATACCATGAGTCTAAGCCTGAATACCCTTGTTGTGGTAAGGCAAAACAGAATTAGCAAAGTGAGATGGAAAGACAGTAGATGAGTCTTATAATTAAAAAACTAACCTCAAATTTACTTCAGAGGACTTTGGGCTACTAATTAAATTGCATGTCTTTTTCAGTCTCACAGGCTGTATTGGTAAAATGCATAAAATAATCCTTACTATGTAGGGTTGTTCTGAGGATGAAATGTGTGTGGTGTTGCCTGGTACACTCCCTGGCATAGAGGAAAAGCACAGTAGTTAATGTCAGTTGAATCTGGAGGTCCAGATCTGGTGAGTAAATAGGGCCATTGTAGGTAGAGTAAGGACAGAAAAGTCTGTATATGAGGAGAGACTGTGTCATCATTTTTTAAAAATATAAGTTCTCAAATGGCCAGAACCTTACCATCTAGTTTATTGCTGAATTTCGGAGCTTAATGCAAGAACCGACACTCAGTAAGTGCCCTATAAAATACTTGGATATGTTTTTATTGTTTCTTAAACCTTCAGAAAAGGAGATTCCACAATCTCTTTGGTAATTATTTAGGCAATTAACAGCTCTGTCAGGTACTATTACCCAACGGCTTTTTTAACTCTCTCTGGTTGCATCTAGGAACGCTTTCACTTTAGCCAATTCTCAGAGCAGCATTTCAATGGTGACTGTATTTGAAAGGTGTGCTTCTCCTGGCTTAGCTGTTGTTAATGTTGAGTTCCTTTAATAATTAATATCAGATCTCACTCTAACCAAGCTGACAGACAGATTCTTCTGCCTCTTCTCTTGCTTTTTAATTGGCACCTTGTGAGCTGCAAACTGCACAGTGCAAATTAGTTAAATACCAGGCTTTGGCTGACATTTCCTTGTTGATAAAATTCAGCAAGCTCAGCCTCAGGAATGTTCCAGGAAGAAATACAGAAATAGTGTTGATTGAAGGAACAAAAATGTTCCCATTATTTTTTTCCCCTAATGTCTTTGTCATTACACATTCAAAAGGCTAAAGTGCAGATGAGGGTAAGAGACAGTGATTCCCAAGCAAAATAATAGAGGTTTATTATGAAAATTGTAAATGGTCAAGATTGTGCATTTATAAGGCAGGTCTAGCATAGCTGTTTCAGCCAACAATGATAAAAATCAGGTCTACAAGAACTGGCCAACTGTTTACTGAATATCAGTCTGAGTACCTGGGTCAGACACACCACCTCCTAGAAGCAGAACTAGACGAAGACTGAATGCATTATGGTAAATTGTGACAATCATATGTCAGCAATCAAATGCCATAGACATAGCCAAGAAGAACGTAGAGTACTAGAAGTAGAAAAAAGCTTCAGAAGCAGAAATTTCTCATGTGTGCATGTGTGTGTATTGCTTACATGTAAAGTTTGTCAATTGTATGCTGAAAGAATGGGTTGACTGCTGAGAACAAGATGGCAAAATTTCAAAGTTAACTAGATACTTAAAGAATTTTTTAAAAATCAATTTAAGTGTAATTTCACCTTCAATTTTTTAAAATTGTATTTTAGGTGAGTGTCCTAGTAAACATGACTTTCCCAGGTGGAAAGATGCAGCTTTTCATGTTGTCTGAGTTAAGGTAAATATCCATTGCCCACTTAGCCTAATGATTTATGTTTGACACAGGGTCTGTCACACAGAATGTATCTACAGAACAGATATTTCTGAGCAATTGGACTGAATATTGCACAACACACTAATTAATTTTGTAAAGATTAGCTATATAAAAGTTAAAAGAAACGTGTTCCCACTGGTTTCCCCAAAATAAATGGATTGAATAAAATTGTTACCTTAATTAAAAATGAAAAAGAAAAATCAGTAGCCATATAGATGAAATATTAACATGACAAGTAGAAAAACCTACAGACCATGTGAGTCAGGAAAAAATCTACTTTCCTGTTCATGTACGCAAGCACATACTTTTTCTCGGAAGTTGTTCATGATATCTGCATCAGTAAATTTTGCTGTGAGAATACATGGCTCTTCTTTTGTCTCATGTTACATATTGGGGACTGTGGGTCCATGTGTCTTCTTATGCAGGGGATTGAAGTAGAACGAGCAGTCCCTAGTATGATAGTGGAAAACAGGCAGAGAGCCGGTGAGAACTTCTGGCGCCTCTCAAAGCTTCTGCTCAGAAATGGTATATGTCCCATCCACTTCTGTTTTTTTGGTTAAAGCATGTCTTGTGGTTAATCCCCAAGTCAGTGAAGAAGCAACTTATAGTGCTTCCGACATAGGTTCAGTGAGTCTCAGGGCCAATGCCAGGGCTTCAGCTCACCCGATAAAATGCTGGTAAAAAACAAGTAAGTTTTTGGTATAAGTAAGTCCCAAATAATGCATGGAGTATCCTAATACTGTAATATTATTTGTTGTACATCTGAAGTATAGGCAGCTGGTATTTTTATTTGCTAAGTCTGGTGACCCTAGCAGGGAAGATTAATCCTCCTACAGAGAAAAGGATATTGCATCATTGGGAATAAAAATACAATCTGCCATTGCACCTCTGTATTGTGATACTTTTTAAAGTGATAATTATTTTGATAATTAATAATCAATTGATAATTAATAATTAATCATCCTTCAGGGAGACAGCTTGCTACTTTCTGCTCCATGAATTTTCCTCTGCACTAGGCTGGAATTGAATTCCAGAGAACAATGGGAGAATTATTCTCTCCTGTTCCTGCAGCTGGCCCAGGACCAGCTCTAAATGTGCCCCAGGTGCCACAGAGTCCTTCACGAGAAGTTATTTGCCAGCTTCTACCCTTCACCCTTCTAACTACAGTGTTTCAAACTCAGTCTCAGGAACTCAAGAACTCAGAACTCAGGCTTACTTGCCTACAGTGGAGCTTTTGGAGTTTTTGTATGGGCCATTGTGCATTCCCACGGTGTTCTTGCTCTGTGTATGTTTTCTGTACCTTAGAATGAAATCGCATTTCCTGCTTCCACTTTTTTATACATCTTTTACCTGTATTTGTCTTTCCCATGCTTTCCTTGGCTTCCAGGAGTTCAAAGATATTGATTTTTTTCCTGGCAGGTTTTATTTTACCCCCCACATTGTAGTGAACTTCATGGTTAATTTCCAGGTATTGATTCTACGTGTTCCACAGTGAAGAGCAGTAATGTGATGGGGGAATTGACCTCAGGGTAATCCAATCTATGCTGCCTGTGATGGGTTTTATGACCCTATTCTGGGCAATGTAATACAGGAGAGTTTTTCTAGAAGCTGCTGGGAAAGGTCTTTCTTGGTCTTAAGAGAGAATGAGGGGAATTTATTTCTCCCTCTTCAGTTTGAACAGGGAAGCACATGGCGATGACCACTGTGAGCACCATCCTGCAGCCACGAGGGGAGGCAGGGACAGGAGGGAGGCCAACACTGTGGGTACGGGAGCAGAGGGAAGCAAACACCTGCATCTTCCATGACATCGTTCAACCTGTGGCTCAATCAGCTTTGAGGTCCACCCTCCATCCAGATTGCCTCTTTGTCATCGAACAAATGTGCTTGCTGTTCAAGCCAGTCCTGTTTTTCCATTCCTTACAGCTGAAGGCATCCTGACTAATACATTCCTACTCATGTCTCACCTCCTGCCAACACCTGCGTATATGTTCAGATTGAGTTTAAGTATAATTTTCTTGAGATTGCTTGAGTTTGGGTTAGAACCTGTACTTTTGCTCTCCTAGCCTTTAAGACACTGTATCATTGCTTATAACAGTCTGTGTCAACTGCTAGAATATAATTTTGAAAGGGCAGTAACTATTTTTGTCTTGCCCACTAGTATGTCACTGTCATAATGCCAGCCACAGGGTAGATGCTTATTAGAGGCTTGCTGCAAGAAGGGACTCCAAGGGCTTGTCTCTGATGTACTATTTGAGCTCAGCTCACCTTCACTGCCAGGTTCCTGCCTCCAGGTGGTTATGACAATGCCGTTTGCCCTTTTTATTGAATCCGTTATGGTTCCTGACTTCCATTGAAAGGAATGCCCCTTATCCTCCAGCCCGTGCACCCAGCTGGTCCGTATCGGTTCCCTGGCTACTGGCTTTCCATGCCTTCTAATTGTCCCTGTGACATCTGGTCAGCCTCCCCCCCTTTTCCTGTTTCGGCCTTCCTCAGCTCCCATGAAAGGGCCACAGTGATTGTTGAGTTTCTTACTTCTGAGTTAACTGCAAAATACGAATAAACAAATTTCATATGGGCGGTTTATCTCTTCCTCTAAGCCTAATGAAGGGGCAATAAACTAATGGGGTCAACAAGGTACAGATCCCAGGGGCCTGGGAGTTCTTTGAACATTTCATCAGGGAATAGTACATTCTTTTCACATAACCCAGATGGAAAATTGAAGCCATATTTGACAACAAAAATACAAAAACAAAAAATCACAAGTTAGCTTGAATCCTTTTCTTATACATGGAAATTAAATGATGGCCGCACTGTGACAGACTGGCAGGCAATCTTTGCTGACAAGAATGGTGTGAAAAGCTGTTCTCTATTTTTCCTGCACTCACTCTATGATCAGTATAATAGAGTTGTCTGAATAGTATTGTGAGAACAAATATCCACTGGATCACCCTTCTGTATTTATCCTGAGAGAAAATCATATATGAATACATATATGTGAAAATATTTGTAATCCCTGCCAGGCATGGACATTTAAGTGATAGGCAATATTCAGAGCTTCATTTTCAGGAAGAAACACAAAACTATTTTTATCATGCAGTCATTTAGGTCAATAACAATTCTTACCTTCTGCCCAATGCCTTCTATAAATCAGAGCTTAGCTATTGAAACATTATCTATTAGGTTTCTTTTAACCTTTCATTAATTGTTAAACTAAACTAGAGAAATCTGGACTGAACCCCCACATGTGCATCACTTGACTTCAACAATTAGCAAAATATTGACGATCTTTCTTCACTGGTATTCCTCTCCTGCTCTTCTCCTTCTCTTGTTCTCGCAGTGGGGGAGGCAATGTTGCTGGTCCCAGTGAGAATGGGAAAATGAGGGTCTAAGAAATTGAAGGATGTCCCAGTTACACAGGGAAATCCTTGACAAAGCCAGAGTTCCGGTAAACGTCTGGGGTACATCAGCATCACTGCTTCTCAGCAAAGGTGCCAGATGTGGATGTCAGTCATGTGCTGATTTACCAAAGAATACAGGACACACGTTTGTAGCACATGGTCTGGATCCCCTGCTCTACAGTAAGAGACTGCTGAGACCCCTCCTGCAGCAAGAAGGCTTTTTTAGATGCTGGGTTAATGAGGGAAAATGCTTCTAAAAACAGAAGTCATAATTTGAAATTTAGGGTCATGAGATAGATATGAATCCCTAGTCATACCAAGTGCCCAAGTTTTCAAAATATAATTGTAGCTTTTAAATAAAATATAACTCTTTTTTTAATAAATAAAATTTGGAAGCATTTGTTGAATTTTATACAGTGAAGACAAAGTAGTTTTCAATTTCTATGATAATTTTTTTAAAGATTTTATTTATTTATTTATTTTTAGAGAGGGAAGGGAGAGGGAGAGAGAGAGAGAGAAACATCAGTGTGTGGTTGCTGGGGGACCTGGCCTGCAACCCAGGCATGTGCCCTGACTGGGAATCGAACCTGCGATGCCTGGTTCGCAGCCCGTGCTCAATTCACTGAGCTACACCAGCCAGGGCCAATTTCTATGATAATTTTAAGGAATATAAACATATGCTAAAGTCAATTGTTTTAAAAATATGTTAGTGATTGAGATCAGACTATAGCTTAAATTTTATTGATCTTTGACATATCAAAAAAAAAAAGTCTGATCATTAACAATGTTGAAGTATATTAACTTTATATTCTACCCCTTTATTGTGGAGTGATTAATTGTGGGAAAAAACAGCTTCACCCAAAAGAAGCATGAAGAGGAAAAAAGAAGAAGCCAAACTGCTGATTCTATGAATTTCGAAGTTCATTTAGGTCAGAATTTGGGTGATGGTTTGGCTTCACATTGATCAGGAAAGAGCTCAAGCAGGCAGCCCGCACTGTGTGTGCACCGACAGCCTGGGCTGCTCAGAGAAGTCTAACCATCAGATGCCCCTTTCTTTTGGCTTCTAAATGATCATTTACTACAGACACTGTTACAGCTAAAATTTTTATATATTTCTCTGTTTCTGAGGAAGTAGGAAAGTCTCTGTACATCATCTCTTTCCATCTGAGTCCATTCGTTTTAAATTGTCCAGAACCCTATCCGAACCTTATGAGTTTCAGCAATAAATAGAGCCCTGTCTGCGGCACAGAGCAGAGAAACACGGTGTCGCTCAGCTGCAGAATGCTCGCTCCGTCTGTGGGATTAAGCACAGCAGCAGATGCTCTGCAGTCCTGCAGTGATGGCAGCCCAAGGAAGCTGTGCTGTGGGTAATTGATTCTCTGGGGTCCTGGGTTACTGGACCTGCACCAATGTCATAGGCAGGAAAGTTCAGGTCCCTGTGAAAGTTTGAGATGACATACTTTGAAATTGCTAGATTGTGCATACCCTCTTTTTCCAAGCAATTCTCTATTAAATATGTGCACTTGACTTGGTATGTTTTGGGGGACTAGCCATGTTTTTATCCTCAGTTTCTAAAGCCTTAGCATTCAGTCAAGGGAGACTATAGAATATAATGAGACAAAGCACTGACTTGAAGTCAGACAGACCTGGATTTGAATTCTAGCTTCACAATTAACTAGCTTGGGCTCTTAGGGGAGTCTTCCAACCTATGCCAAATAGGGATGATAATGGTATCTGTACTCCAGGGTTCTTGAAAACCATAAATGAGATAATTATGATACTGAATACATGGTCTGGCATAAGTAATCACAAAACAAATGAAGGCTGTTATCATATCATTAGTGCATTAGTTCCTTCTCACAGAGATAAATGTTACAGTGGGATACTCAATGTCCCAGTCAGCATCCAGGTGGTGACAATTGGTTCAATCCATTTCTTTTCTTTTTTCTTTTTTTAAGTGTTGACAACAGAGTAATGAGGCAAGTTTTTTTTTTTAAGATTTTATTTATTTATTTTTAGAGAGGGAAGGGGGGGAGAAAGAGAGAGAGAGAAACATCAATGTGCGGTTGCTGGGGGACATGGCCTGCAACCCAGGCATGTGCCCTGACTGGGAATGGAACCTGCGATGCCTGGTTCGCAGCCCGCGCTCAATCCACTGAGCTACGCCAGCCAGGGCCATCCATTTCTTTTCTAACACATGATAAAGTGCTTTGGGAAGTGAATATGACAATGTTTCTGATTTGAAAAAAGCAACCTTTTGTGTGAGACCAAAATATCTATATTTAATGATGTTAGTAGTCAGAATATAATTGAGTGGTCTGTGGACCAGCATCCCAGTTGACACTGGGAGCTTGCAGAAGATGATGACTCAGGTCCCACTCCAGGACTTCTGAATGAGAATCTGCAGTTTAACAAGGTTCCCCTTTGATTGATAGACACATAGAAGTTTGAGGAGCAATTGCCTAATATGCTACAACATTCTGTGGTGGGATTGGAGAGGTTGGAAGTCTTGCCGATGAGGTGTAATTTATGTCAGGTCTTGAAAGATGACAAATTTCAAAGAAGGACAAAAGGTCCATTCCGGGATGAGAAAACAGTAAGAACAAAAGTATGAAGTTGTAAAATTTTGTTTATCCCTAAATAGTATGTTAAGAGAGAAACCATCATTAGCTTCATAAACTGGGTTATGAATATGAAATGAAGTGGTAGGAGATGGGGATAAAAGTTTAGTTGGTAACAAAGGGCGACATGTCCTCAGTGCCATGCTAGAGTATGAATATCCTATAAAAAGGAGAACTCATATTTTGAGACAGAGCAATACATGATGATTTATTTTGACTGTGTGTGAGGAGAAATGGAAGATTGATGGGAACCTAAAGGACAAGCAGAAGAGAAACTGCCTAGGCCACAGGTGGCAAACACAAGACCTGCAGGCCAAATCTGGCCCTCTACCTTGGTTTTTCCAGCCCAGCACCTTGTTTCTACCTGGCGGCAGCACCAAATTCCTTGCCCCTAGTTAAGGAGTAGTTACATTTATACAGTTCGAAAATTATATTTGGCCCTTTGAAGGCAACCACGAGGCTCATGTGGCCCCTAGTGAAAATGAATTTGAAGCCTCTGGCCTAGGCCATTCTTGTAAAAGCCCAGTGAATAAAATGAGCCTACAATATAGGAACTAAAAAATAAGGCAGAATCAAAAGACATTTCTGTGTAGAAACCCTAGGAGTGTGTGAGTGGCACTAGCAATCGAATTGAGGATGACTCATGTATATGGCTGTGAAGATGGGATGGAAGACCAAGAGATCAGCTGAGACTGGATTGCCAAGGAAGGGGCAGGATCAGAAGGAAGATAACTAGTTCATTTCTGAGCATACTTGATTTGAAACAACTAAGGAACATCTGTGTGGGGGTGCACAAAAAGGCAGTTTAGGCTGAGAGGGACACTCAAGGCAGAGGTGAGGACTTTGGCAGCATTTTTATGTGCATGTAAGTTAAAGTTATAGCAATATATAAAAACCAACCAAATAATGAGTATAGTGTAAGGAAGAGAAGAAACTGGGCATAAAATACTGTATATGATTTAAAACATGAGTGAAAAAAGAAACATCAATATTCATTAACTGCAGGACAATCCTTGTGGACACTTGGAACACACCTTCCCCCACTATGAAATATTTCTTTTGCTTTAAAAAATGTCCTTGATATTAATGATAAGCTGCTTTAAAACTTCCAGGGACTTTTCTAGGCTCTGAACTTTGCTAGGAATGGCCTGTGTCCCACCCAGTCCCACCACGAAGGGAGTGAGGGAGGCATCTCAGTCGAAGCAGCCATAGTAGCGTTTAAAACTCAACTCCTTGAGGAAAACCACCTTTTGCAACAATGGTAAGCTACTCAGAACCTCAGCACTTAATGATTTATTAATTACTTCTTTTGCTTTTTATGTAGATGCTCACCCTCTTTTTGTCTCCTTAAAGTTGAAGCATGTAAATAATTTGTGTTTATGGGTATATATGGTGCTTTTCTGTTCATATGATGATTTCCCATCACTTACTTATTTCTCAGAATAACCTGCAAGGAAGCATTGTTTTTACTCCTGTGTTACAGGTACAGTGGCTGAGGCTCTCAGTGATTTTTCCCAAGGTCTCGCAGTTACTTGGAGTATAGCACAAGCCAGGTGTTTAGATTCTAAATTCTATTCTGGTTTTCCACTTTGTGCTCTTGCCCTTAATCTGTTAATAGATGATCTATAATAGACACTCCTGCAAGCTGAGTGTCTTAGTTCATCTGGGCTCTTGTAACAGAGTACCACCAGATGGGGACCTTATGAACAGAGATTAATTTCTCACAGTTTTAGAGGCTGGGACAGCCAAGGTCAAGGTGCTAGCACATTGGGAGTCCAGTGGGAGCCTGTTTCCTGGTTCATAGACAGCTACCTTCGTGCTGCAGCCTCAGAAGACGAAAGGGGTGAAGGATCTCTCTGGGGCCACAAAGAAGAACATTAATCTCATTCATGGGGACTCTGCTTTAGTGACTTAATTATCTCCCAAAGGCCATGCCTCCTAATACCATTACTTTGGTAATCACGCTTCGACATGAATTTTGGGGAAATATAAACATCTGGACCATAGCACTCAATTTATTTTCGTCAGATCAAATACAAGAGTGTAGTAATCTCATCGGTTAGAAACTAAAACAATTAAATATGTTAAATTTCCTCTGCTTAGGCAAAAGGACTGCACATCTTTCCCTGGATGCTACCTCTGCCATTAACTGTATTCTTTCTCCGTGAGGCTACATCAAGGGCATCATCTATTGATTGGCATATGGTAACCACATTAAGGTAAACTGCTAATTGGAAGCAGCAGTTCATATAAAGTTATTTTTAATCCTCAAACTATATTATAAGAAATAAATAACAACTTTGCTGACTCCAGATGTAAGCACAAGCTTTGACTCTCATGAAAGACTACATTTGTCAACTAAGGAAATACTCTGCAGCCTTGGGGCTTGTCTGAAGAAGAGCTGGGTAATGTCCAAATATCTTGGATGGCACTGATAATTGTCAGGCCAATGGTGAACTGGCCACAAAATCTGTTTATTAAAAATTATATAATATCTTGAGGGATTATTTCAAGGCATGCTATGGAGCATGACAATCTTTATACATTTTTTTTACACAAATTCCTTTTTCCACATCTTACTCTTTGGTGGTTGTACCAAAAGAAATGACTATATACATAGCTATATCTGTCTATATATTTTAAAAATGTAACACATATGTTGGAGGAATTTTATAGGAAAGTATACAGATTTATGTAAAATTACAATATAGTTTTTATATAAAGTGCCCCATTAGACATGATCTAATGATAGAGGTAAAACAGAACTATAGAGGTGAAACAAATACAGTTTAAATACTCATTATGGTTCAATAATTAGTTTTAATACTTTGTAAAACAACATTATTTTTTCAATTAAATGTTCTCAATATCATCAAACTATGTTATTACATATGATTATCACAGCAACTCTGTGAGGTACATACTATTAACCTTTCTTTGAAGATAAGTTCAGAACTATCGAGTAACTCACCTAAGGTTATAAAGCTCCAAAGTAAGTGACAACATCAGAATAAGAACCACAGGTCTCAAGGCTTATAAATCCTACATAACCACCATTCTTTCTGCTTTGCTCAAGATTACATTGCACCATTCACAACTAGAACTGTCACTTGGGTCTGCTCATTCCTTTCCCAGGGCCCTTTTCTCTGTTGTTCTGTTTTCACACAGGTCACCTAAAACTGGAGGTTAGTGTTAGTTTAGATTCCAGACACCTAAGCAAATATTTCCAACCTTTCTTTCACAAGGCACAGGCCACAACTCCTAAAAATTCTGTCCATGTGTCCTGTGGCAACATGGATGACTTCTTTTCCCAGAACCCCAAATATCACTGGACTTCCAGGATAAGTATTTTGACAAGGTCAAGCTCCACCCCAATAGATCCATGACAAAGCTGCTGGTGGCAGCTGGGGGATAGTTCAGTGCATGAAAGCAAGTAGAGAAAACTAGAACTGGGAGTCAAACAAGCCACCTCTGGAGAAGAGACCTTGCAAGAGGACCAATGAAGCTGGTTGAGTCCTCCCTGGGCTGGCCTCATCAAAGTTGCCATGGCTGAACAAAGATACAGAGAACAATGCTAGTCTTGAAGGACCAAACATTAAATCCACCCCCGTAAATGCTCCAGACCAAGTTTGGCCATCCAGTGGTCACCCAAAGGATGGAAGGGTTATGGTTGGAGGGTTACAGGAAGTGGCCTCATATCCTGAATACCAGCTTGGGAATCAGGGACTTTGTTCTTAAACTTGATGTGTTTATATGTGTGTGATAAATTTTACATATACATCATGTATAATTTTTGTTTTAAATAAATTTATTTTATTAGAATTTTTTTGTTTATACCTGTCTCTTCATTTATACGTTTTGTACATGTAGAAATGTGTTTTGCAGATAAGCACACACACACATGCTCAACGTACACTCATGGAGTAGGAAAAAAATCTTAGAAATCATCCATTCCTCTCGTTATAATAATGAACAAACTAGATTCCCAGAAGGATAGTTAATTCACCAAGATCACACAGTTAAATATGCGAGTAGATATTACTGGAAGTAGAGAGTAGAATTCCTTACGTGTTCCTGGACTCAGGCTGTGGGATTATGGAATCAGGCAAACCTAGGATAGAGTACCAGCTCTGTCAGTTATTAGCTGTCTATGCTCAGGAATCCTTTTTTCCTCTTTGCTCAACCCCTTCACCCCCTTACCTCCCTCTCCACAGACTAGCTGTCAAGTGTGGATCGTTAAAACTCTAACTTTGCTGCTACTCATTTGAGGAATTTTAAATCAGAAAGGTTTTCATAAAGATGGATACATGTTTTTTCTTGTTGCTTGATTCAATATGATTTCTTGATTGGAGTGGTCATAAATATGGGCACACTGATTGGCCCTAGGCACAAATAACTGGTCTCCCAGGATAAAATTGGAAAGTGAATGGATGATATAAAGCAAACAATTAAATAGAAATTTCGATGGTCTTATGTTTGAGTCAATTTTTATACTCCACTTCTGAGTAGTTGAAGACTGTTCTTCTACTCCTTGACTTTTCATTTTGTCCCATCTTTCTGCCTTTTAGACAACACATTTAAAAAACTTTCTTTTTAGTTTTATCCCTGATTTGTCAGGCATTACACTACTCATTGCAGTTATAGAAACAGATGTTCCAGCCATCAGAATACCCACAGGTCAACAGGGGAGAGAGAGAAAAAAAAAAAAAAAGACAGACAACCATAAACTGGAGTGTTGAATCTACTCTCGTTTCACAAAATAAATTGCTGAAATGAATTTAGTCTTTCAGATAGAATTTCTGGTGGGAAAAGACAATGATCAGTTGATGAGAATATTCTAATTTCCATGGAAATTTTATTTCTTATGTAAATGAATAAATTGATATGCTGGTTTCTAAGTAAGTCTCTTGGAGTTTGATGAGTCATTTCCCAAGATCCAATTGCCTGAAGGTAAAAGGACAAAACCACAAGACTGAGTTTGTCCTGCTGAAACAGGCTCTGAACCCTCAAGGATTCTGACAAGATGCAGGCACCCACCTTATAAATCAGCCTGAGGTGTTCTCCTCTTGTATTGCAAAAGGAGAAATGGGCTAAGTAGTGTTGAGGACATCAAGAATACTTTGAATTCTCCAGTTGGAATAACATTTGGGAAGAGAGAGAGAGCAGAAACATTTGTCGAGTATTTAGAGCAGCTGTTAATTGCTCCAAATCACACATTTAGTAAGAAATAAGTCTGAAATTTGAGTCTAGATGCATATTCTGCTTATTTTGTGTGTTTTTCATTGATATATCAAGATCTATAAAATTCTTGGGCTTTTTAGCAGTGTTTCTACATCTAACTGTTCCTAGAAAATAATCAGAAACGTGCAGAAAAGATATGAGGAATGCTTACAGGTGTGCTGATCATGTATAATTTTTATTTTTCAGTGACAGAACTTTTAAAATAATTGTATTAACTAAAGCTCTTCATGTAGCAATCTCAAGTTGTGAAAGGGCTTTGATTTATGTTATCTTTAATCTCACAAAGTAGTGCAGGGAGTTATCATTTATCTTCACAGATGAGGAAACTGAGGCTTACAGGGACTAAAAAGGGTTTGGGTGAGCTCACACAGAGAGGTTTGGGACTTGAACCCTGGTGGTCTTTTCTTCCATGTTCCTTTCTGATCATCATGCCATAGTTTTTTAAAGACCCTATATAATTGAATGGTTCATTCGGAAACTTCTAAAATCTCTCCATGTAGCCTCCCCTCAGCCTGCCTCTTCCCCTTTTTTGTTCTTAAAAAGATGTCTGAAGAGCCCTGACTGGCGTAGCTCAGTGGATTGAGCGCGGGCTGCGAACCAGGTATCGCAGGTTCGATTCCCAGTCAGGGCACATGCCTGGGTTGCAGGCCATGTCCCCCAGCAACCGCACATTGATGTTTCTCTCTCTCTCTCCCCCTCTCCCTTCCCTCTCTAAAAATAAATAAATAAAATCTTAAAAAAAAAAGATGTCTGAAGAGTGGTGAAAACTGGGCTCTCCATGCTTACAGGACCCCATTCATTTTCTCTTTTAAAATATTGTTTTCCAGTGTGTACGCCCATTTATGACAAACAGTGCACAGCACTGCTCTGGGCATAGTCACCAAACCCTGATCTATCTGTGACTCTGAGAGGAAAGTCTCCAAAACCTTGTGGTGGAATGAATCTCTGAGAGAGAAAGCCCCACAAGCATAGTCTGCAAATTGTCCTAATCTAAAAACTCCGGAGGGTTCAATTAACAGTTTGAACTGCCTTCTCTTTTTAAAGCTTATCTCACTTTATTTCAAAATTGATGTATTTTGAAAGTATTTAACATGGTTTGAGAGCCAAGGTCACTAGATAGCTTTCAAACTGGTTGAATACGTTGTCACTGTTCAATTAATTGTTCAAAGTACCTAAGTGATTAGTGGTCCTCGTGAAGGCGAGTTATTACTAGGACTCATAGCTTATTCCTTTTTCCAACCAGAAGATAAAGAAGCACAGCCTCACAGTTATTCCCAATGATGGAAAATTATCCTAGTTGAGTAATGTTCATGCTAGGTCACAACTTGAATGCTTAATCTGTTTGCCTCATAATGGGTTAATTAAGCAGTTCTGTTTTTCTGGTTCCAAACTCTGTATTAAAGTAGAAAGCAAATAAAGAGATGGATTTGGTGGGAAAATATAATGCAGTGTCTTTAACATTTTCTTCTTAATTTCCTATAAAAATCAAAATTTATGTGATGAACTACCCTATTGCACATGGAATCAGTGTGCTCAGCCATGTTGTTTTTGTAAACAGCATGATAAAAACGTGAAATATGAAATACAAACTAAAAATTGCCAATATGGTCCTGGTAACATGGGCCGTCAGGCAAAAGGATCTGAATTTTGGAAAGGAATTGTGTGTTAGTCAGCTGAGGATGATCTAACAAAAGGCCTAGAAGTCCAAGATCAGGGTCCTGGCAGGGTTTGGCTCCTGGTGAGAACTCTATTCCTGGCTTGCGGATGGCTGGCTGCCTCCTCACTACATAGTCACGGGTCTTTCTTCTGTGCTTGCACGAGGCTGGGGAAGGGAGGGAGAGAGAGATCTCTTCTTATTATAAAGCCTTTAATCCCATAATGAGAGTGCCACCCTCATAACTACTCTTGTGACAGGCAACCCCCATGTTAGGCTACTTTGTACTTGGTAACTTCTGTGCTAGGACCCCGCGCTTTGCTCCTCTGTCTCCCATGTAAGGGAGTCAGACCTAATTCCGCATTCAGCTTCTGTAACCTCGCTTTGCCACGCAGGCAGGGGGTCCGAGGCTGTTTAAACCCCGGAAAGTTAGAGATCGGGGCTCAGGATTTGGGTTTTCCCCTGAGCCCGCATGTAATAAAGAATCGTGCTCCGCCATCTCTCCTGCGTGTGAGTTATTTTCTGCAACATTTTGGTTCCCTGACCAGGAAACAACTCACGCGAGCAGGCATTTTGTCTCCGGTGAAGACGGCCGGGACTCGGACGGGGAGCTCTACTTGGGGGAGGGAGCAGCTGCCCGCGTGATTCCGGGCCCCCCCGAAGCGGAGGGTCTCCTGTCGCTTCCCCAGCCGTTCCCAGACCCGGGCAGAAGGGGAAGGACAGACCACAAACTGTCGGAGGCGCCAAATCAGAATCTGTACGTACCCGGGGGCCAAACCGAACTGGAACCGGGGGCCTGATCAGCCGTAACCCGGTCAATCTGAATGTCCAAGCTAAATACTTTTAGCTGGGACCCGACCCTCGTTCGGGGGGACTGTTTAAACTCGAAGTGTGAGTGGAGAGTGTCTGCGTGTGTGTGACTCTGGCGTGCACGGTCGCCGCCGGCTTGGGCGGCCTGGCCCGCGGGGACGCCATCTCTTCAGACTACGGGCTGTGTGCAAGACATGGGAGGAGGAGTTCACCGATAGTCACTGGGAAGCACCATTTTAGGAAGCGCCATTTTGGGTACAATGGAGGATGAGCCACGTGAGTGGCCTCATCATCTTAGACAATGGGTCATGTGAGAGTTTCCGCCATCTTGGATGAGCCCGCGCACAGGGGCGCTGCCATCTTGGATGAGCCCGCGCACAGGGTCGCCGCCATCTTGAACGGCCTGGCACACAGGGACGCTGCCATCTTGGATGAGCCAGCGCACAGGGGCACCGCCATCTTGAACGGCCTGGCACACAGGGGCGCTGCCATCTTGGATGAGCCAGCGCACAAGGGCGCCGCCATCTTGAACAGCCTGGCACACAAGGGCGCTGCCATCTTGGATGAGCCCGCGCACAAGGGCGCCGCCATCTTGAACAGCCTGGCACACAAGGGCGCTGCCATCTTGGATGAGCCAGCGCACAAGGGCGCCGCCATCTTGAACAGCCTGGCACACAAGGGCGCTGCCATCTTGGATGAGTCAGCGCACAGGGGCGCCGCCATCTTGAACAGCCTGGCACACAAGGGCGCCGCCATCTTGGACGGCTCTGGCACACACGGTCACCGCCATCTTGGAACTGGGCAAGGTGCCAGGCCAATCTCTTCAGAGTACGGGCTGCGTGCTGAGTGGGCACCGCATCAGTCAGGTTCTCTGTGTGACTGCTCTGATGGAGATGGCCGGTGAACGGCTCTTTGAGTTACTGCATAGGTGCTGGGCTGAAACACTGTTGCCAGCGGTGTGAACTGTGGGAAGGGAAAAGTTGCCCCAGAACCCCTCCCTGACAGTAGATCACAGGAAGATGAGAAAGCTCTGAACCCAGGGGGTGGGGCTCCGCGCGGCCTCACAGCTCTGCGCTCTCAGGCCCCGGAGAGGCAGCCGCGGCGGCAGTGGCGGCTGGGACGGGGCACCTCTCACCGGTGCAGCCTCCCCCAGAAGTGGGGCCCCCCACGGATCCCCCTCCCTTGCAGGGGGAGGAGTCTCTGCTGTGGATCTGCACCCTCTGCGAGTTGGCTCCGCCCCCAGCCCCGCCAGCAGGTGGGCGGGGCCTGCACCAGTCAGTCCCTCCGCAGGTGGGAGGGGCACCAGAGGAGTGAGTGCCCAGGTCGCAGAGGAAAAGTTGGACCTGCACTCCGGGGGAAGGTTTGAAATTCCTCTTCCGGGAATAGATAACGAACCTCGGTACAGGGTAACAGTATTTGTCATGTCTTGAAATGGTAAATCTCGGGACTTTAGCTGCCAAGTACTAAGTTTAAGTACAGTCCTTCCCAATGTGGGAAAGGAACCAGGACTAAAAGAACTTGATGGTCAAATCTAGATAAGTAAAATTATGTATGAAGGATGTGAAAGTTTTAAACCTGGAGCAAAGGAAAGTTTTCTGGTTTTGCGGAAAAAGAGCGAATTTCTCACAGAGGTTTTGTTTCTGATCAGAGAAACCTGTACCTGAAGACCTGTTAAGGTCACCTGTAACCAGTTGGGGAGCATGCCCTTGCCACTCGGGACCCAGGAAGGGTCACTTAGGACTGACAAGTGCTTCAGCCAGAGGCAAAGGGGGCATGTCTCTGCCATGAAACCGGGCCTGAAGGAGCATGTCTCTGCGAGGCACCGATGGACACATTGGTGCAAGAGAATGCCTCCACCCGTGTATTGTTCTGGAACTCTGTGTTTTGGATTTTGCTCTGTATCTGCTCTGAAAAAGAAATTGAAGATTCCAGGGAAAGTTGAAACTTCACACTCTAGGAAAATAAATGCAAAAGTATAAGATATGAAAATGAAGAAAGTCTGTGGGAAACTGTAAAGATAAATGGAAAAGTGAAAGTTTTAAGAAAGAATTATGTAGTGTTAGTTAATAATAGAAGATATAAGGCATGGAGATGCAATCTTGGTGGATATCAGAAAGTATATGAAAGGAAGAATAGAGGGTTTTGGAATGTTGCAGAAAGTCTGTAGAAATGAAAGTCTTGAGAAGCCTAGTGGAGATCAGAAAGAAATTTTTCTCCCTACCTGATCGCTCCAGAATTTGGCTTTCTGAAGGAGTAAGTGAGGACATAAGGTTTCTTTGCATAAAACCAATAAGACCAGTCGCTAGTAGTGTTTTTTGTTAACCAGGACTTTGACTGGAATGTCATGCCTGAAAGAGGCACATCTGGGTTCTGGTTGTCACCAGAAAGCCCTGAGGAACTGGGATTGACTTGCGAAGCTAGCAAAAGCCAACAAGAAAAACCTGGTACCTTGGTTACCTTGGTTGGTTGTGCGGTTCATGGCAAGTCTTTCCAGGGAAGGAACAGAGGTTGTTTCTCTGAAGGATGGCCAATCTATACCTGTAGACACAATAGAAACCTCAAGGATTTGAGTGAAGCAACTGGTACAGGCGAAGCCAGATGGCAGATGTGTGGCTCTGCTTCTGTGCCCCGAGGGGTGGACTGAGAAGTCAGTCTAAAGGTTCCCTGTGTGAGTTCCAGCAAAGCAGACTTAAAGATCATAAGTGACCCAGGCTGCTCTTGGTGTGTTTATGCAAATGAACAATAAAAACTAAAAGTGGGACTCAAAGTAGTCCCTTTAATAACAAAGAGGGTGATCTTAAGGAGAAAAATTGTAGTTCAAGGAAAATCACAGTGCTCAGTATTGGACATCAGAATGACGCAGCCAACTGTCTTGAAAGTCTGTTTTCATTTGAAAGTTAGAACTGAGTTTGTAATGTCACGAAAGATGTACAATTTACAGGTATGGATGACCTGTCTAATTCCCATTGCAAAATATCATTGCAGGAAAAGCCTCGAAACTGAAAGTCTTCCCAAAAGACAGTTTCTTAGGCACAGAGACTGGTTTAGGGACTATTGTGAATTAACCTGTGTGTTCTTCTGTTTTCGTAGGACGTAAGCCTATGAGTTCATAACCTGAGTGATTGGTTGCAATATAGGCCCCACTTAAGGAGCCCATTTTCATCATCACCCCTGAAACTCAATGGTTTGGCTAAACTGAGTGGTTGGATTGGTAGAGGATTTGGGCAATCTGTGGGCTTCACTTTAGAACTGATTTTCCCTTTTCTGTCTTGATGTCTAGGACAGGAAAGTTCAGATATCTGAAAGGAGGGAAATCTTAATGTATTCCCTTCTGCCTGAGTGAAGTATAGTGGGACACAAGGGTTTTGGACAGGTGTAACATGTCTTGTACACCTTCCTCCGGATATGCCATTCCTTACGTAAGTTCCTGCCTTTGTCATTTAGTGGTTCTGTCATTTCCAGAATATGACCAGGATGCCAACGGTCCAGTAATGCCAGCCTTTGGACACCAGGATGCTGTAAGGTCCTTCCCTTTACAGGAAGGACTCCCTCTGTGCTGCACCCATCCCCCTTTAGGGCACCCCTGATGCACGGGTAGGTAGGACAGCGGCCATGTCCAGCCGGAAGTAGTTACAAGAAGATGAGACCTTCGTCCATTGTCCCTTAAAAGAATTCAAAGTGGGTATATATCTGAAATGAGAGATCGCTACAGGGTGCAGCCAAGGGGGGGACCCCAAATAGGCATTTAAAATGGGGTCCAGAACTCAAGGCATCCAGGAGATTTTAGGATGTCTTCACCCCTTCCCCTATGGGTGTGGGTTGGGGAAAGGGACACACGGAGCGAGAACATGGGGGGCTGTTTTGTGCAACAACAGCTTTGCAGCTGATCCATGGTGTGGTCATTCAACATACCTATAGCCTTAGCCTGGTCGCTTGGGTATGCTGAATAGCTGTGGCCAGGCTCTGGGCCACGGGGATGGAAAGAAACTTTCCCCACCCAAGATGTGACCGTGTGGGGTGGGCCCCTCGAGTTGCAGCACCTGTGTGGGAGCTGGGAGAGAATTGACTCCATGACAAGGGGTCACACCTGCCCAGACCCATGATGGCAGCCGGATGGGAGTGAGTACTGGCCCGTGCAGGATCTGTGGGCTGTCAAGAAAGCAGCTGTCACCCTCCACCCGGTTGTCCCAAACCTGTACACCCCTTGAGCCAGCTTCCCCCAACAGCAACGTGGTTCACCTGCCTTAATCTGAAGGATGCCCTTTCTGCATTCCTGTGGCACCTTCCAGCCAACCCATTTTGCCTTTTAAATGGGAAGATCTGCACACTGCGGTCAAGACTCAGTGGACCTGGACTAGACTGCCCCAGGGGTTTAAGAACTCCCCAACCTTATTTGGGGAAGCCCTAGCAAGAGACCTGAAGCCCCTTGCCGAGGGAGAGCCGGACCTGATGATTCTGCAGTACGTAAGCGACCTCCTCCTGGCGGCCCCATCCCAGGAATGGTGCTGGGAGGGAACACACAGTGCTGCTGAAGCACCTGGCTGAATCATTTTACTGAAGTCAGGCCTAGCTAAGGGTTTAAATACCTCCTGGTGATCATGTGCACCTTCCCTGGATGGGTTGAGGCTTTCCCCACCAGATGGAGAAAAGCCAGAAAGTCACCCGAGCCCTCCTGAGAGAGGTCATCCCGAGGTACGGATGGCCTCTGACCATTGGAAGTAACAATGGGCCGGCCTTCGTCTCATAAGTAATCCAAGAAACAGCCAAACTTCTGAACATCACGTGTAAACTGCACACCGCCTATCCACTCCAGAGTTCTGGGAAGACAGAGCGGATGAAATGAACTCTTAAAGAAACCTTAGCTAAATTTTACCAGGAAACCAGACTGCCCTGGACGGACTTGCTACCACTACCTTTGCTTAGAGTTAGAAATGCCCCTAACCTCTCAGGATATACTCCATGTGAACTAGTTTTTGGGAAACCTCCCCCAGTTCTCAGCATACAAAAGGGGGGACTCTGGTTGCAAGGTGAATTAGGGCAGACAAAATATCTCCAGAAGCCAGGGAAAACTTTAAGAAAGATAAACGGGGCAGGTTTGGGCCAGGGACCCTTACCCCGAGGGTGGCCAGTACACTCCTTTAAACTGGTAAGTTATGTATGGATAAAGGACTGGAGAAAGGAGCCACTTCAACCTGTGTGGACTGGGCCACATTTGGTGTTACTAACCACCCCGACTGCCCTTAAAGTTACAGGAATCACCCCTTGGATCCACTGCAGCCAGGCCAAAGCAGCAGCAGATCCTGAGGGCCTCAGGACTAGACTTGCACTTAGACTACCCATGCTGAGGCTCCGGAGGATGCCAGCCAGTAAAGAAGACACCAAGGAATGGACTATTATTCCACAGGGTTCCTGACTTTAATCGGCACCTTCGCAGGAGTGTTGAGAATTAGACTAGTGACTGTGGCCCCTGTAGAATGGAATATCTTTGGTCTCTGCATCTGGGTTTATTGTATGCTTTGCTTGACAAATGCGGCCCCTGTCTCAGCCCCAGCCTGCAAATGTAATACCCCCAGGTGTAGGATTATGCTCAGCAGTAGAGTGGTCTCTTACTATCTCCCAGGGTCAGCTTTCAGCTCCTCCACTGGCATGCCATCAGGTTGCGTTTCGCCACAGCAATCCCTCTGCCCTTGGAGAGGGAAGGTATACCGGACTGGAGTGATATCCAGGACCATAGGATACCAGACCCAGAGGTGTCAGGCATATAGGACCCTGCATCCTCTGGACTTTGGTCCAACACCTGGGGGCCACCGTGACTCGTAGGGCAACTGCCAAAGTGTTAGCTCTCCAGAGATACCAACACCAGGATCAGCAGTTGCAACCTTCCCCAGCACCTCAGCTGTATAACCAGATATATAGTGATGCTAAAGGGGTAAAAGCACCTTATAGCATCAAAGGGGGGAATGTGGCAGGCAACCCCATGTTAGGCTACTTTGTACTTTGTACTTTCCGCGTTAGGACCCTGTGCTTCTGTGCTAGAACCCCGTGCTTTGCTCTTTTGTCTCCCATATAAGGTAGTCAGACCTAACTTCCACATTTAGCTTCTGTGACCTCGCTTTGCCACGTAGGCAGGGGGTCCGAAGCTATTTAAACCCCGGAAAGTTAGAGATTGGGGCTCAGGATTTGGGTTTTCCCCCTGAGCCCGCGTGTAATAAAGAACTGTGCTCCGCCATCTCTCCTGCGTGTGAGTTATTTTCCGCAACACCCTAATCCTAATTACTTCCCAAAGGGCCCTTCTACAAATACCACCACGTTGTGGGGTAGGGCTTCAACGTAAGGATTGGGGGGTGGGCACAAACAGTCAGTCCATAATAACTAGCGTAAATTATCAAGTGCTAACTAGATTTCCAAGAGTGGGTAAATCCTAGGAAGTGTCACAATAAAGAATGCTTCTTTCAGTCCAGGGGAGACCAGAGCAGCATCTGCTGTATCTTCCTGCTGGCTGGAAGCAAACAGTGCCTGCTCGGCAAAGAAAGGATTATACTTGCCGCACCTTTGCTTTCCAGCTCAGAGGTTTGCTGTCTGCAGCCAGCTGAGCCCTGTGGTCCTTCGCACCTGTCAGAAGACGGTACGTAGATCTTGACAAAGGGGCAGAAAAGGAAGGGAAAGAAAAGCAATCATAAAGGGAATTGTCAAGATCTGTTGTCAGTCCCAGAACTAATTCTTAGTATGCCTTATCCTTGAATAAATCATAAATGATATTAATTTGTATTCTATGAAGCAACACTCACTGTTTGTGGTTATAGAAATTTGGAATAGCTCTCTGAAGTTTATCATTTTAACTTAAAAACATTTTTTAGTCTTTCTCTGAAAGCATCTTTATAAAACTGAAGTTGGTTAAAACAGTTTGCACATCCCCTACAGGAAAGAAGCAAACCACAGCATTTATATTGTCAAAAAACCCTTGAGCCAGTTTTTCAGCACATGCTTCTTAATTTATGAAGAAAGGCACTGGGTATTATCTTTAGTTAGATGATTCATGCTTTAATTAGCCTAAGTTCAAGGATATTATGCCTCCAGGCAAATGAATATGTTTTGCTCCATTCTCCTCTGAAAGAACTCAGGCCTCAAGTGTGCTTTCCTTAGATTTTCAATACTAATCAGAGTAAAGGCTGGAAAATAAGTGTTAATTTTCATGTTCCAAGCACACCTCAGTAGATACTCTGCTTGTGAATATAAGCTAAAGTGACAATTTATTTCAAATTAACAAAGTATGTGGGTATTGAATATTTGCTGGGTAAGAATATTCTCTCAGCAGTGTTGGAAATCAGATTAGTGTGAAGTGGTACAGAGCACACAGTATGACATATGAGAAAAGGTACAATAGATTAAATGTGTGTGGCGCCCCAAAATTGGTATGTTGAAAATTGATCCTTAATGTTGTGGTGTTTGAAATGGGTCTTTGGGGAGTGATTACATTGTGAGGGTAGAAACCTCATCAGTGGGATTAGCGCCCCTGTAGAAGAAACACCAATGAGCTCTCTTGCTCCTTCCACTGAGTGAGGACACCGGGACAAAACAGCCGTCTATGAACCAGGAAGCGGGACACCAAATCAGCTGGCGCCTCGTTCTGGGACTTTCCAGCCTACAGAGTTGTGAGAAACAGATTTTTGTGTTTATAAACCACCCACTCCACAGTATTCTGTGAGAGCAGCTGGAGACACTAAGACAGGGGAAGATCTTATAACAATGTCTGCTGTGTTAGCACGGTCAGTGTTAGCCGTGAAAACTCAGTCTGCTGCAGGGGTTCTCTCCTTCACTTGTATGTTGGTATCACCTGGGGAAAAACTGAATGCCCATACTGCACCTCGTCAACGAAATCTGAGTCTCTGGGGGTGGCACCCTAGCATCTGAAGCCATGATTCCCATGCGCAAGCAAAGCTGAGAGCTACTGCACAATATAGCTCCCCACTTCAAGCTGCTTTGGCGGCACCCTGTTTTGTTGGCTGAAACTAAATTCTTCCAGCATGTGTTTCACTTGATAGGAGACTCAAGAGTTGGAAATTTTTGGTTTAGGGTAAATAGTTAATAAGTCTAGTAAGTAATGCATGTATTAAAGCTTTTGCTTCAGAACCTACAGATAAGGCCCATCCTGGCTCCTGGGAGAAACAGCCCACCTCCTGAGGCACTGCTAAAGATTACCGCCTGGGGACAAGTGGAGGTATCTGGGCCACTGTGTTCTGGGAAGAGACAGATGACCACTCATCCCTGGGAACAGCTAACTTCCCAGGGTGAGAATACTGTTTTTTTTTTTTTTTTAATCTAATTTTCCCTGAATTTCAATGCCTCATGCACTTTGTTCTCTGTTATAAAAGCCTGGCCTTGAAAGAAAATGTAAGATGGTCTGTTAGGGTGTGAACCTGCCACCTTCTCGGATCACCAGCCCTCTGAATAAAGTGCCCATACGTATTCAATCTCTGTCCCTGCTTATTGGGGTTGGCAGTGACCGGCAGCACAAGCTCCCGTGTCTTTTCCAGTTTCACTCTCTTCAGATCAACCTTATGACACAAAGGTGAGAATGTGTTGACGATTATGGTAAAGTCTACTCAAATCCTGGGGTATAGCAATTAGTTATTTAGGCATGAATTATAATTTATAACAAGCTGTCCACAGTTAGACCATGAAAACACAACTTTAATTTCCATTCTATAATATTGCTATCAAATTTTAATATAGGTATATCCCTATATTAAAGGTACAGATAGGTATTAGGTTGATTTTTCTGAAAATCCTTTGGAGTTATGTATTTTTCAAGGAATTATTATAAGATTCATTAATTCAACAGATATTTTATTGAGCTTTTATTAGGTAACAGGTCCTATTCTACGCACTAGTCCTGCTTCAGTGAACAAGGCCAAGTTCCTGCACATATGGGGTGAGAGTCAAATAGGGAGAAATGGCAAATTGTGAGCATTACTGGGCTGCTGCCTGGGATTGTATTCAGCCTTTTGAACAATGATTCTCAAAATTTATGACGCATAAGGGTCACCTTGGGTGCTCATTAAACTGTGACTTTCTAGCCCCGACTGGTGTGGCTCAGTGGGTTGGGCATTGTCTCACAAAGCGAAAGGTCAACTGTTTGATTCCCGGTCAGGTCACACTCCTAGGTTGTGGGTTCAGTCCCCAGTTGGGTCAAGTGTCTCTCTCACATTGATGTTTTTCTCCCTCTCCTTCTCTCTCCCTTCCCCTCTATATAAAAATAATTTAAATCTTAAAAAATACATATTAAGTTGGTGTTTCAGGATTCTTAGGGTATAATCCCAGGAGTGGAATTGCTGGTTCAGAAAGTAGTTCCATTTTAGTATTTTGAGGAAATTCCATACTGCTTTCCACAGTGGCTGCACCCGTCTGCATTTCCACCAACAATGTACTAAGGTTCCCTTTTCTCCACAACCTAGCCAGCACTTAATGTTTGTTGATTTGTTTCTGGTAGCCATTCTGACCGGTGTGAAGTGGTATCTCACTGTGGTTTTAATTTGCATCTCTCTGATGGCTAGTGATGCTGAGCTTCCTTCCATATGTCTCTGGACCCTCTGTATGTCCTTCTTGGAGAAGTGTCTGTTCAGGTCCTTTGCCCATTTTTTGATTGGATTATTTGTCTTTCTGGAGTGGGGTCGTGTGAGTTCTTTGTATATTTTGGAGATTAAACCGTTGTCCGAGGTATCATTGGCAAGTATATTTTCCCATACGGTTGCTTTCCTTTTCATTTTGCTGATGTTTTCGCTAGCTGTGTGGAAGTTTTTAAATTTGATGTAGTTCCATTTGTTTATTCTTTCCTTTCTTTCCCTTTCTGTAGAGGACACATATTGGTGAAAATACTGCTGCATGGAGTATCTGAAATTTTCCTCCTATGTTCTCCTCTAGGAACTTTATGGTGTCATGACTTATATTTAGG
The DNA here is from genome assembly GCA_004024845.1 of Tonatia bakeri. Lineage (NCBI taxonomy): Eukaryota > Metazoa > Chordata > Mammalia > Chiroptera > Phyllostomidae > Tonatia > Tonatia bakeri. The sequence continues at coordinate 23,105 of PVIA01009430.1, read as the reverse complement.
AATCCTGAAACACCAATTCAAAAGAACCTATGTACCCCAATGTTCATACCAGTATTATCTACAGTAGCTAAATGCTAGAAGCAACCTCTGTGCCCATCAGTAAATGAGTGGATCAGAAAACTGTGACACATTTACATAGTGGAATACTATGCAGCATAAAGAAGGAGGAGCTCCTACCCTTCGAGACAGCGTGGATGGAACTGGAGAGCATTATGCTAAGTGAAATAAGTGAGGTGGTAAAAGACAAATACTATATGGTCTCACATATAAGTAGAACCTAATCAACAAAACAAACAAGCAAGCAAAATAACCAGAGACATGGAAATAAAGAACAGACTGACAGTGACCAGAGGGGAGTGGGGAGAGGGGTAACGGGAAAGAAGGGGAAGGGTTGTCAAGGAGCATGTATAAAGGACGCATGGACAAAGCCGAAGCAGGGTAGGGTTGAGGGTGGGAGGTGGGGATGGATGGGGGAAATTGGTGACAGGAAAATGGAGACCACTGTATTTGAACAACCATATATATATATATATATGGCTCTCTGAAATCCACTCCTAAATTTCTGGAATCAGAGTTCTAGGGTGGACATTTTAACAAGCACCCCTAGTGATTCTGATGGAGGAGGTCCATTTATCACTTTGAGGAATACTAATCTAGCATACTTGATGGTTTCATTGACTTACAAGGAACAAAACTGGTGGCAGGAGGATTATTCAGGGCTTATCTAATTGTGTTCTTAGGTAGAAAGATGTAATCTTGAAGGGATAATGCTAGCCCATTATAGGTGAATGGCAGCTGCCAGAAATTATGTCTTTGCTTTTAGTACAGAAGTATAGCTTCAGTGAATAAGCAGTCTTAGGGAAAAGTTAGAAATACCATAGATTCATTTATATTTATCTCTAGTCACTTACCTAGGACACCTCAAAATGTGACTATTTGAGTGCAGAAAAAGGTCCAGTGAAATAAATTGTGGTATGAAATTTAGATCTAGCCCCAAATCACAAACTGTGGATCAGGGCTAGGGGGTGGAGTATAGGCCTGGGAGACAAAAGCCCAGAGTTATACTTAAAACCCTCTTACAATTTTGATGAAGCTTTGACCAATTCACTTCACCTTGCTAAGTTTCACTCAAAGTTTAATTAGATGGTTTCTTAGGCTTCCTGGGGAAGGGCCAACCCAAACGTGCAGATCATGTCTAGCTAAAATTAAAATATAGTGATGATTTACTCAGTAAGAAAGCCCACAAAATATCAGTGTTTCAATGGATGCTTGCATATTTATGGTTCACACCCATATGTGAGACAGCAGGCGGAACATTAGGGTTGTGACCGTTACCTAAGCACTTATAATCAATGATGAACAGAGCTTACACAATTAGTCAGTTAGTCAATTGAACAATTTTCCACTATCAGAGTGACTAACTGTCCTGGTTTGTATGAAACTGAAGGGTTTCCTGGGACTGGGACTTCCAATGCTAAAACTAGGAAGAATTGGTCACCCTATTCATTATCAACCAGGCATTTCTGGGTTATCTGCTTAGTTAAGGAGATAAAAGTAGCACATGCGAAAAATAATTGAAGAATTCTGTGTTAAAGTGGACGATACTGTCTGCAAGCACAATAGGAGTCCGGAGAAAGAAGGTCAGTGTGGACTACAGTTACCGTAGAGAGTCTGTCTCATCGAGTGGGTGGGATGGGGCCCAAGCCTTGTGACTAGCAGTACTGCTTCCTCCTGTGCAAGGACGTTGTCATGCTTTTTGCTCTCAGGGACATGAAAGTGACAGAATACACATATTTCAAACTTAACAGAAAGGGCCTAAGAATAAGAGATTAGTTCAAAAATTAAATTGATTTAAAACTTTTCATTTGTCCATTTAACTAATTAACATTTATTTTTGCAATAATAGATGGTAAAGATAAAAAAGTAAATAATACGCATTTTTTGCCTTTTATATACTCACTCTCTTGTGAGGTGTATGAACGTTAATGTGTAAAATGGTAAGTTCAACTCTATGTGAGGAGACCTGTGATACAAATATTCAGAGAGTTCTGGGCACCCCAAAGAGAGACATGTGTGAGAAAATAAATTGGGGTTCAATAACGTGTCCTATTTTTCTACTGATATATTTAATATCAAAATCTCTTGATGGATTTTGTTAGTTTTAGGGCAGCCAAATGAAGTAGTTTGATTAAAGATACTTTGTAGGGAAATACTTGTTTAAGGGGAGAGAAATCCCACTGAATATTTGAAAGTCTAATCACTTGTTTTTCTGTTTATTATATGCATCCACTGTACGACCACAGGGCAAACATAAATAAAGGTAGACAAACTTATCAAGGACAATGTAGAGATGACTACAGATACACAGGATATACATTTGACCGACTCAGTGCCCCAGAGCCCTGACCTTTGGCATTTCCTCATTTGGGGGCTTGTAGTATTAGGTAGAGGTTAGATAACTAATGACCTGGCTTTTTGTATTTCATCAGTGGGTTAAACCGCAGAAAGTTTAAAAAATGGAGAACGTTAGATTTTCATGAATTATAGTTGCTATTGCTAATAATGAGAGTGAGAAAGGGCAGGAGAGAGATACTAGGGCCTTATTAAAGATGAATAAGATCTACGATCTGCTTGGGTTCGACAAAGAAACTCATGGCCCAGTGCAACTGCCAGATATGCAAAATAAACACTACAGTATTGGATATAAAAGGAGGTAAGAGAATAAAAGAATGAAATAAACACTGAGTATGAAATCAATTAACCTCACAATTCAAGATGTAGGATGGGCAATCAGGTTTGGGAACCAGAGAGTATGATGAACAGAAAGGCCATGAAGATTAAAGTCTATCTTATTGACATGAGCAATATCTTTGAAAATAAATTGTCACCATAATATTATCTGTAAATATATATCAAAAAACAAACAGCAAAACAAACAAAAATTCAGACCAGCTCAGGGAGCACAGATACATCACAGGAGTAGCCAATAGACAAGTAAGACTGTGTGCTGTGAAGGGTGGAGGGAGTTCAACCCTTTCCCCTTAGAAAGAGTTTGATTTCCCCAAACTTCTGAGGGGTCCAAGATCATGGCCAGATTCTATCTTATGTGTAGGCTGCACACTTGACATCCAGATTTGTCTGCTTGCCTGTGAGAGCCTGGACCATCTGCATTCTAGAGCAGAGGAGGAAGAGAGGCGATAGTGATCACCTTCCAATTGTTCCGAAAGCCTGTGAAATAAGAATCTACCTACCTCTATTTGGGAACGATTGTCCTTGTGTGGGTCATAGGTTTTCTGCCCAAAGGTAGCCAACTCTGGAAAAATAGCATAATCAAGGTAAGGATGCATCAAACATTTAAGTTCCATTTCTTGGACACTGGCATTTGGGACCTGACCTGGCATTGCAGCCTTGTATGCATCTTGCTCTATGATTTTCGGGTGAGTCGGCCTGATCTCTACAGGCTATTTCTCTTCTTTCTACCTGGCTGTGCACACCCGGGAGTAGCATTCTCTGCACTGTAGTCTGAAGGTTCTGGGATCTAACAGCATGAGGTCAAACCCTGTGTCTGCCACTTACCAGCTCTGTCCTTCTGGACAAATTATTTAACCTTTCTGACTTTATTTTTTCTTGGGGATGTTAACAAGAATACGTATCACAGAGGGCTGAAAAAATTATGTATACACAGTACTTAGCGCAGTGCCTGACATGCAGGGAGTACTCAATAAATACTATTTTTTACATGCTGTCTGGTTAATAAATATCTGATTTACTGCACCCCATACATGTGAAGAGGATAGATCCATTTGGAGGCACTTCCTGAGCCCACTGCCAAGGGCAGAAACCCCATGGTCCCAACTAAACCCTCGACTGTTTTCCTAACAGTTACCCGGCAGAAGCATAATTCACAGTTACACGTTAGACATACAGTTCTCACGCCCTCTGTCTGCCGACTTCAATTTCATACAATTACAGGACCAGAACACTCTAGATTTGGGCCTCTCTGTTTTTGACAATTTTCTTTAGAATGAGGCTCCTGGTGCGAACCCCAGTAGCCAAATATGTACCTTAGGTTTGATGATCACTGACCAGCTTGGAGTGTAATGGGCCAGAGTAAAATAATGTGTGATCCTAGCCTATTATAAGTAACAATTTAAGTAGGCCCCAAAAAGTACTTCTCAAACCTGAAGGGCATTGCACCAGGCAAAGTGCCCTGCTTTAAATTTGGAGGCAAGCTATCAAAGCTCTTTTATCAGCATTTCCTCTGTCTTTTTTATTTATTGGGGAAAAAAATAAAACTAAAATCCTTTCATTGGTTTGTTCCCTCCCCTAGCTTCCTGTGTTTGCATAAACATGCCAATCAGTTCAAAATCCTGTTTATACCTTTCATTCAGTCAGAACCAGCACGAAGGATACAAAGAAAGCCTCCCTCCTCGGTCTCTCAACCATCTCTTCGTGTCTGAGTTCCAAGCCACAGAGTGTGACAATGCTGAATCGTGTCCACTCTAGTCACTTGCACTTTGTGGACCTAAAACTGTTCAAGTGACGATAACACTCCCTAGGTTCTCTGTACAAATAATCCACATTTGCAACCAAAAAGAGGCGCTGAATTTAATACCAGTCCTTCAGGAACTGAAAATGGTTGCTCAGTCCTTTGCAGAGAGACTGATTAAATTAAGATGTTTTATGTTCACTTTTGCACGTTTAAATATAAGAATTTAAACATCTATAATATTAAGTGATTTTGTCTTTAGAAGCATACTTTCTCAAAAAAAAACCAAAACAGACTGGCAGGTTTTCACTTACACAAATTATTCCAACATCAAGTGCAGAGTCATTAGCTGGCAGACTTCACTTTGTCTCAGTGAATTAGCAGAATGTGAGTGAGCGAGGCCCATAAAAAGCCTCACTGATTCCTTCTCCTGGTTTCGCCTCAAACCCTTCAGGGCTCAGATATTCCACACTACACTTACACATATTTGCTTGAAAACAACAGTGCCTTTTCTTTTTCTTTCTTTCTTTTTTTTTTTTAATCAGAGTGCCTAGAAATTTTGACAAGTGAGAAGTCAGTGTTTTTCTAAAGAGACGTTTGCTTTAAAATGGTGAAAAATAATTAGACAGGAATGTGAGGTCTGAGCTTGAGAGCCCTTGGCAGGCCCTGGCAGAAATTGGTGGTGCTCTAAGAATCCATTCTGGGGGTGTGGCCAAAAAATGTAAGTGGATTTATCCTGGCCTAACACGGCCCTGGTCCCACCTGCTGAAAAGGTTTCTGGGCTGACTGAAAAGGCACATTTGAGGTAGGAAAGGGTGACAGGCTGTCGTGGAGCCAAGAAAAACAGTAACTCTAGATTAGGAAATTAGGAACCGGTTTTAATCCTAAATCTGTGTGACCCTGGACAAATCACCACTCCTGATGGCCACGTCACCCGGTCTGTGGCACAGAGGTTTCCCGCTGCAGTGATGCCCAGTGCCCAAGAGCTGTGGTACTCTTCCTTACACTCTGCTAAGGAACACGGAAATGCAGGTACAAGCTCGTTTCTTACAGAGAGCTTGGAAGCCAAGCAGATTTATTTTTTAGAAGGTGAAGGGATCAGCCAAAGGACATATATGCATAACTCATAGACACAGACAACAGGATAGTGACAGCCAGAGGGAAATGGGGGCAGGGGCTGGGTGGAGGTGGGCAAAGGTAGGGCAAAATGGGAATATCTGTAATAGTGTCAACAGTAAAAATAAAGGAAAAGAAAAGAAAGGATAAAAGTAAAAAAAAAAAGTGAATTACTTGGAAGCCTTGGAGATTTATTATTAGTATCATATTGTGACACTCACATGGCTAATGGCAGTAAGTCAGCAGGCCACACCCCCGAGGTACAGAGCCATGGGCTGGGCTTCCCTCCCTTGTGCTGGCTCCCTCCCTGAAGGACTTTTAGAAGAGATAGATTGATGGAGAAGTTTGACTAAAAAAGTAAAAGTTGAACTCTCATCTGTAGGTAAGAACCAATAACGCCTACTTCCTTAAGGGTTTGTTGTAAGGGGCAATAGAATCTTCATGAATATAAAGTGCTTTATATGAGCTGAAAGGAGGATTCAGATGCCAGAAATTGTCTGTCTGGTCGGAGGCACCACAGATAGAGCATGAAGGCACATGTACATGAGATAGGAAGGGTGAGACTCTGTGCATAAAGGCATAAGACCATGAGATAGGGTGAGTGAGACCCAGGTCCGCAGTTGCTCACAACCCAGCAGGGAGCTTGGCCTGTAGTCAATGATCCATAATTATTTGCTGAAGGAATGAGTAAGTAAATGCTTGAATGAGTGAGTGAATGAATGAATGGTGGAACAATGATAGCCAATAAGATTCTGGATGATGAGATCCAAAACAATGGACTTCTTTGAAACACCTATTTCAGCCCAGAGCGATGGTGCAGGTACCAAGTCTGAAGGGACAGTTCCAAGAGCTGAAACACTGACTCCCACTCTCAGTCATGGACACATAGCATAGAGAGTCAGAGCAGGGGCTCCTACTATCTGGGTCCAGACCCCAGAACTGGGGAGCTATCTGCGATGCCTGTCATTTTTCCCCTAACACTTTTGTGCCTTAGTTTCTGCATCTGTGACATGGAGAAGAGGATGGTGATGAAGATGGTAATGGTGGTGCTAACTGCCTTACAGTATTCTTATAAGGCTTAAATGAGCCGCTGCACACAGATGCGTAGCTAGTTCTTGGGTCATAGTAAGTTCGCTAAACATTGGTTACTACATTTGGACAATAGAAAATCACTGGAACCTAATTGCTTGAATATATATAAATTGATAAATATTTTTGAGAGATAAAGTAGGAGGTCAAGCCCCAAGAAATAGAAAGAAGTGCTTAGTATTTGAGGTCAGAAAAAGAATGCTTGAAAAGTGCCTCTTACGGACGGAGGGCACTTGTGCGTGTCAGTTATCCTTTTTTAAGGCCCGATTTCTAACATTTAAAATGAGAGGTGGCACCCGACTAGCATGGCTCACTGGGTTGGGTGTTGTCCTACAAATCAGAAGGTCCCTGGTCAGAGCACGTGCCTGGATGCCGGCCGGGTTCCTGGTTGGGGGTGTGTGAGAGGCAAACGCTCCCTCTCCTTCTCCCTCCTCCCCCCTCTAAAAATAAATAAATAAAAATCTTAACATGAAGAGCGTCTTAGCCAGACTAGGTGGTTTCAACAAGGGAAATTTCTTTCTCACAGTTCTGGAAGCTGAGAAGTCCAATGTCAAGGTGTTACAGGGTGCAGCCAAGAGGGGGGACCCCAAATAGGGATTTGGGTTGGGGTCCAGAACTCAAGGTGTCAGGGAGATTCTAAGATGTCTTCACCCCTTCCCCCATAGGTGTGAGTTGGGGGATGGGGCACACATAGCAAGAACATGCAGGGCAGCTTTGCAGCTAATACATGGCATGGTCATTTAACATACCTATAGCCTTAGGCTGGTCCCTTAGATATGCTAAATAGCTATGGCCATGCTCTGGGCCAGGGGGATGGAAAGGGACCCCCCAAGATGTGACTGGCGGGCAGGTCCCCTAAGTTACTGTGCCTGCATGGGAGCTTGGAAAAGATTGGCTCCATGACATGGGGTGACACCTGCCCAGACCCATGATGGTGACCAGAAAAGCTGGAAAAGACAGCAGATTGAGGGCAAGTGTGGCCGAGTGTGGGAGGAGTTGGAAATGGGGCTGCCGAAGAAGATTGGTGGGGGGATTTAACCCAGACATGGCAGCCATAGAAGAGAGAACCATGCAGTTTTGGCTGAGTGGGGACTCCCGTGGTCTTGGGGGAGAGAGGACCACGTGGCTGGAGTGGTGGAGAGAGGACCATGCACCTTTGCCAGAGTGGGGGCCCCCGCAGCAGTAGTAGGGGGAACCACCACCCGGCTTTAGCAGAGATCCTGGCAGCACAGCTGAGGGTGCCAAGAACCGAGGGAGGCCTACCAGCCGAGCACGGATTACTGGGAAGAACCGGGGTCTGCCTGAGCCTGGACTTCTATTTCCTTTCCTGAGATAGGGTACCCCAGGCTGGGCAGAGGGGGAAGGAAGGACTGTGTGTGTTTGTAGGTGTTTTAAGGGACTCTAGGCTTTTGATGAAGACACTAAGTCACTATTTTAAGTTTGTATAGCACTAAACAAATATTTCCTTTCCTTTTCATGAATCTCTGGCATTGAGAGACATCTTTGCTATAGGCAGTGGACATAACGGACCTGGGGTCTCTTTCAGTAATAGTATATCGTCCCAGGCCCCCTCTTGTTTGTCCTGCAACAAAGGTGCTGTCGAGGGCCTCTTCCTGGTTCGCAGCAGACAGCCTTCTTGCCGTACCCTCATATGACAGTGTGGGGCAGACAGAGAGAGAGGGAGAACCTCTCTATCCTGTCTAGTCTTGTAAGGGTTCTAATTGCATTCACGGGGGCTCCGCCTTCATGTCCCCATTAATTCCTAAGGGTCTTCTGTCTCCCAAGTACCATCACACTTTGTCATGTGAGGTGGAGGTGGCACAAACAGTCAGGCCATAGCAGAGAAAATAACGACACCTCATAGGATTGTTAGTAGGGTTTAATTAAGGAATGTATGTGAAAGGGATTTTTAAACCTTTAAGACTACCGAGATATAAGTGGCTGGAGAGCAGCTGAGTCAGACTTTTCTGCCCGTTTGCAGAAACCGTTCCAGTGACTGTCACTGAATTGACTCCAGTTATGAGCACCATTCAGTCATTCAGTCATTCACGCCTTCTTGTATTCCAGGCAACATCTTTCTTCTCTTGGCCATTGGTTTGGCATCAGGTAGCATTAGCTTGGGTTTGTGTGGCTGTGCATGTCCAAATGTATACATTAAAGGAAATCTCTTAAGAATGGTTTCAAGATCAGCTTATTAGTATGATTAATTTTAAACCTCCTAATGTTTTTACTGTGCAAATTTTACTACTATCCACATAATACTTTCTGCTCTCCAGCCTGTAAGTCATTGTGGATGCTTTACTTCGAAGTCAAGTTTAAGGTCTACTTCTCTAATGGAGTCTTTCCTTGACTATTGCAATCCACAGTCCTCCCACCTCTCCTGGAGCATTGCTTGTTTGTCCCTGCTACCTGCTGCCTCATGTCATCCCCTGATTTCCCACATTTGTTGAAATTTAACTATTAACACCTAAAAACATCCTCCATCAATCTTTAATTTTGTATCATGCTTTATTTTTGTTTACTGCATTTATTGTTATTTAACATATATTGTCTATTTATTTTGGCTTTTAACCCAATGATATAAGTACCTTAAAGGAAAGAATTTTGCCTGTTTTATTCATTGCTTTGTCTTTGGCACCAAAAGAAAGTGTCCAGCACAGGATATTATCAATCTTTGTTGAGTGAACGACTGTGGTTACTGAGGCTTTTAGGCCTGTGCATGCTCTCGGCACTTATACTCAGGCTTTTGCTGGTGGATAAATAGGCACATTGCTCATGTCTCAGCTTTTCCCTGTGCCAGGTGGACAGAATGCCACTTCCTTCCTATCTCGCAGAGATGTTGTCAGGGTGACTGAGTGGTGTTCAAGTTCACTGATTAATAGTTCAAGTGCCCTCAGAGTACAACGTTTCAGTTTGTTAAGTTGTTCTGCGGTTACTTGGACTTAAACAAAAAGCATGTAATCAGAAGCTACATTCAAATGTAACAGTGTGAAATGTGTCAGCTTGATTATCCCCTGTGACAGACAGAACAAATTAACCTTCACTGTTTTCATTCTCCGGTGATCCTGTTCCTTCCCACTGTATATTGCTCCATCTAATCTTTAAAAAAACTGTGAGCCTGGACGACAGGGGGTGCCCCAAATTTAACCAGGACTACAAGAATTGATTTTCTTGTCTCCCCATTCCTGCTGTACACCATTCTGGCTCCTCAGCTCTGAACCTCAGCAGGACAGTAATAGTGAGATGGTGAGCAGGGGCCACAGCATGGGCCAGAGCGCTGTTTGTAGCATCTGTGGGATTCTAAACCCTCTAGGCCGTGGCCTCCCGCGACACAGCAGGGTGGCTGCACTGAAGCAATTCCATCCAGGTATTTTAATGTAAACTCCAACCAGCAGGCTCACATTCTCAGACAGAACATTGTGCTTTTTCCCCATCAGCTCCATGGCGAATAGGGGAAGGAACATAAGAGAAACTGGGAGCCACAAAACATTTTGGGAGGATACACCACTTTCTTTGTAGGTCAAAGTCCCCTGACCCTTTGGACTCCCTTCAGTACCTTTCTACCTCTTTTCCATATTCACCTATTTATCTTTTAATCACTCATTTATTCACTTAATTTATTTCTTTACTCAGCATACATTAATGGGATGCCTACTACTTGTGAGGCACCAAGACAGATAATAGCATATAAGGGTGGATAAATCAGATACAGCTTCTGCCCTCAAGTTCAGGGTGTAAAACTGAAGCTGCCTGTGGTGCTCCATTTTCCAAGGGCCTATTTCCAACCAGCACTACGTAATCCAGCTTGCCTCTTGGTTTGATCTGAGAGTGTGGGTGCAGAAACGAAGTAATGTTTCGCTTCCCAAGAAGCTCACAGTCTAGGAGAGAAGAAAAGGGCTGTAAACAACAACAACATCAACAAAACAAAATAAAAAAATAGTATAAGGGGAAGGAAAACATGGTTAAGTTCAGAGACTGAAATAAAAGTAAGATGCTATAGATAATCAGAGGAAGGAGAGTTTCCTTTCAAGGACTGGGAATAAAGAAGGAAGTGCCAGGCAAGGCTTCTTGAAAAAGGGGCTAATTCATCTGGAGGCTGAGAATGTTTGGAATTTCTTATGGCTGACAAGGCAATTTCCTGAACTAAGGGGAACAAAATGTGACAGAGAAAAAGCGGAGCCTGTTTAGCTGACTCACAGAGGAGTCCCTGTGGGCCTTCGGACTGACTGCTGACTGATCGCTGAGACCTGCTCCCAAAGAGGCGTTTTCAGTCCTGATGGGCCGGAAGCAGATGAGTCTGGGGACCAGTGAGCGGATTATTCTGGGTGTGCAGGAGAGAAAGGAGGAGCTGGTGGCTGTGGGCCAGTATGAAGGGACAGTGCTGAAGTTATTATTATGGAATTAGCATTTTCAACTCCGTGGATGTGGGGGGAGAAGAGGTGAGGAGTCAAAGACTGAGCTGCAAACAGGTTTCCTGGTGACAGCCCAGAACGGCTTGCCCTTCCTTCCCCTTGAACGGCACTTGTATTTCAAGAGTTCCCCTTTCATCAAAACGAAGCTGTTAATCATGGCTGCATTTGCACTCTGACTTGGGGCATTTTAAAACAGTTCTCATATCAAAACACTTGAAAAATTATTACATGGCTTAGATGTATTCACTGCTTGAATTCTGCCAAAGCTTCCTCGAGTATTTATTTTATTCATTTTAGACCTTTCACTCGAATCCTTGCATATTTGCAATTATCTCGTCTGTCCATGGCTGTGCAGACTGATTATTTGGGGCCGTCACTCACTGACCCTGGACTTCATTTCCCTCAACCATGTGTGGGAGAGCAATCACTCGTTTTCGTGCTGTGCTCCTGGGTCCTACACCAGGGCAACAAAAGTCAAGTGTTTTTTTCCAGCAGCATTTGGATGAGTAAGCATTAGTCCCCCTGTTTCTTCTCATACCATCCTTCCTATGACCACAGTGGTCCTGTTAAAGCTGCCAGATAAAAAGGACCAGGCAGCCCCATGAATCTACAGAATATAAAAATTCTTTTGGGTGGACCATAATGTGATTTGCAGGTGAAGTAAGCAGCTCCTTTGTGATGATGTTTGAAAAGCAAGAATTGGTCTTTATATTTAGGAATATCTCCCTCAATAACCTGTTTATGAGAAAAACTCCATTATTCATTTGTTCATTCATTAATCCATTCAACAAGTATGTATCTTTCTTCAGGCTGGGAGTGTCTCCGTGCATACAATGCCATAGCACCAGTTGTCAGAATGTATACCTCTTTACTTGCTTGTGAGCAGCTATTGCCCCAATCCCTCTGAATGCCAACCTTCCTCAGATAGCTGCAGTAGCCCCAGGCCCTCCTCAGGGACCTTCTACCCCAATACACCTACGTACTCTCCCAAGATCCCAAAACTAAATGTTAACCCCTGGGATAACCCTGTAGCCAGTATTCATTCCGATTGGTTAGTGCTCATACTGTACCTGTTAAATATTTTGAATAACACTCCAGATTTCACTCCCTACCAGGTGCAAAGTGAGATGCTAAAACCCTTAGATGAACTAGGCTATGATTTTACCTTCAGGTTGCTCCTAGTCCCTTTAGGGTCTCTGAGCAAGTGCATAAGTGACCGCATGTACATAGGGAAGGTGTAGTAGATGCAGTAATGACCTCTAAAGATATGACTACAACGTAATCCCTAAGCCTGTGAACATTACCTTAAATGGCAAAGACTTGGAGATGTGACTAGGTGAAGAATGTGGAGATGAAGAGATTATACTGGACTATCCGGGTGGGGCTTAAGTACAATCACTTGTCTTTACAAGAGAGAAGCAAAGGGAAACAAACAGACAGAAGAGGAGGCATTGCGACCACAGAGGCAGAAACTGAAGTGATTCAACCGCAAGCCAAAGAATGCTGGCAGCCACTAGAAGCTAGAAGAGATAAGAATTCATTATCCTTAGAACTTCGGTAATAATGTGGTCCTACCAACACCCGATTCAACCAAGCCACTATTAATTTTGTATTTCCAGCCTAAATTAACTGAGAGAGAATAAATTCTCACTTAAATGTTGTTTTAAGCTACCCAGTTTGTGACAATTTCTTATAGCAGCTGCAGGAAACTAATACAAAAAGGTGAAGTGTCCTCAGATAAACCAAAAGATGCTATGGATGACAGAGGGGAAAGAGTTCTCTACGGAGTGTCATAAAAGACTAAAGAGGGGTGATGACAAAGAAGTTGGTCCTTAAAAAATGAGTAAAGATTGGGCATGCATGACAAAAGATGTGTGACAAAAGGGAACAGTGTGGAGAAATAAGAAGTCCTTCCATTTTCCTAGAATGCAGTTTGCAAAGATGGCAAAAATAAAATAAAATAAATAAAAAATAAAAACAGGCCAGTGTAAGACAACAGGTAACAGTAGGGCCATATTGGAAAGAAGGGTCACGAGTTCGAAGAAACAGCTCTATAATACTGTGCTGACCAGGCACGTGTATCCACGGGCTGGGTTCAAAATTCTTTTAGCCTCTGGGTGGATGAAGGGGATAGGCAGGGACTAAGCTGACCCAGGAAATTTAGAGCAGAACATAGACTTCCTTGTGTGAGCAGTTTGGTGTGGATGCAGAGAGTGGTGAAATTAATTAACCAGAGTGAAATGTGGGTGTGTTATTTTAGCAGATTATTTTAAAAGTGTGCATGTTATCTAAAAAGGAAAGACTGTGGGAAATAAAAGTTTCTATACAGACACAAATTCATGCAATGATTGTTGAATGGTCTTGAAAGTCCCAAAGGCTGGGCCTAAGAGTGAGAGAGGCAGGATCTTAGTACAGACAGCTCTGTGTGTTGAGGTCATATGAACATTTAGGGAGAAAGGTGGCAATAAGTGGTTGGTGCCCAATTTGACCAACAGCTATGACAGGGAGGACTGCAGACCCCTTGGAGCCGTGGCTTTACTTCGTGAGCACCTTGTTATGCCCACCTGAGCCATGCCCCGCAGAGCCCACTCTTGCAATTGACCCCTGACACTTGCCCAAAGTTAAGTTTCTGAGTCAATTATAAAGTTGTGCATGTCTTTATTTTCCAAGACAGGGAGAAAGGGAATTGGGGCTGACTTCTTATATCTAGGTAATTTTTAAAATTGACTTTAGAGTCCTATATTAAAATTGCATCTCACCCAAACAATTAATTTCAGCAGAAATGCTTATAATGCCTTTCTTACCCACTTTAGATTGCAATTATTATTATTACTATTAGTTGGATTTGGGTGCTCTTAGAACTCATAATTGACTTTTAATTAACTGCTGAACTGTTTCCAACTGTTGCATATACCCTAAGGGTTTCTGCACTACTTCTAATTTACTTCAGATGCCTTCCCAGCACTTAAAGGGATACAGGAATGTACTTGACTGTTAAGCTGCAAGGGGCAAAATTATGGTAGGCTTTTAACAAAATTCTTAAAGAAAAACCTAGGTGTTCTTTTTAAAATAATTGCTAAGATATGTCTTGATGTGATATGTCTTATTTTCACAGCTACCAGGCAGTCGCTTTGAAATCACAACTAAAGGTTTGGTTCAAAAATCAGCTTGTAAAACAAAAATTAACACCAATTCCCCTTGCTGTTCCTTGATACTGTCCTGAGCAATGATAACCACAATTACATGATACATATTAAACTATACAGCATATGAACAAATATCAATGTGCAAAATATAGCTCTCTACTGTGTTTAGGGTTAAACACAGAAAGATTCAAACTGGCTGAACGAGATGCCCAAACCAGGGAGAGGCTGTGAGATCTAAGGCCACTGAGGGGGTGCAGACTAGCGGCTTCATCTCTGCAGAGACAGACACCAAGCACTCTACCACCTCAGAGCCCTGGAAAGCTCTGTCCTCGGTGACACTTTCCCATTTCTGATCAAATGTCGTCTTAACAGCGGTGCTTTCTCAGGCCCTCCTATACAGAATAAGCTGCTTCATTTTTCTTCCTTTAACTGAGGTGATTAATAACTAGAGAATGAATAAATGATCTTTCCTAAGGAAATTCAATTAAAATCAGCATGTATCAGCAGAACTAATACTGAGTTCCAATTGTCTCGAATGCAAATTTAGTAAACTTTGATTTATTCACTTATTCCTCCATTCATTCAGCAAGTGTTGCTTGAACATTTACTCTGTCCCAAGCGTTGTTCTAGGCATAGGGGATACAATGAAAACAAACAAACAAAACCAAGGTTTCCCGCCCTCTTGGAACAAATATTCAATGGAGGAGAAAACCAAGTAGACAAATTATATAGTGTCAAGTAGTGGTGTTATTAAAATAAAATAAGGGTGTAGAAACAGATGCTTGCCTACTGGGTGCAAGCATCTGCCAGGGTGTAGACAGCATCTGGCCATCTGGGGGTACACTGGAACATAGACCTGGATGAAGTTAAGGATCCAGTCATGGAGCTATCTCGAGGAAGAGTGTTCCAGGAAGAAGGAGCAGAAAACACAAAGCATGGTCTTATGATTAGAGAAGCATGGTTCGGGAGGTTACAAAATAAGATAGGAGGTGGTGGCAGGGAAGACTAGAGTCCTCACCTTGCCATGGTCTACAAATCCACACCAACTGGCCTTCTTCAACCCATCTGTCATTCTCCTCACCTCCCAGATCATACTTCTCTGGTCATATCTATACCTATAGGTCATACATATGAGGTCTGTCCAGAAAGTGTCCAGCCATGCACTATGAAAAATAGACATTTATTGAAGAAGATACAAGATACAAGAAACATTGTACATAAGACAATGATACCTCAGTCTCCTTCAACGTAGACACCTTGGGACTTCACACTTCTCCCAAACTGCTATCAACTGCCCCATCATATTTTCCTGAACCTCATCAACAGTCTGAAATCTCTTCCTTTTCAAAGGTGGGTTTAGTTTTGAAAAAACCCAGAAGTTGCAAGGTGTTAAATCTGGGCTGCAGTGGGGCTGAGTCACAAACCTTTGCATGAGATGTGATGCATGAGCAGGCACTTTTGGTGACGAAGTTGCCAATCACCAGCTGCCTAAAACTGCGGCCTTCTGAATCATCTGAATAGTTTCCATGGAGGAATGTTCAAGCTTAATGAAAAATTTGATGCAGATTCAATGCTCTACTCTCTCAGTCATTTTAAATACAATCCACGGAGTACACTTGCTCATTCAATGGTGTCTACTGCCCCAATTCTAGTATAGGAAATGGTCATCATTCACACATGCTCAATCCGGTCCGCTCTTCTTGGCTGCCAGGTTTCACTGATGGCTCAGAAACCATTCTCATCATATTAACAATGACTGGACTTTATGTATATATATATATGTATGTATAATGTATATGTATGTATATGTATGTATATGTATGTGATATGGGAATAGTAATCCTTATATATATATGTAATCCATATATATATGTATGTATAATGTATATGTATGTATATGTATGTGATATGGGAATAGTAACCCTTCAGTCATCTGGCAAACTTAAAATGACTTTCTCAATAGACTTTGGTCTCTAAATAGCTACTATTTTGTGGGATGTTTAGTATTCACCTGACACTATGCTGAATCTTGGACTTAGGTCATCTCACTTAAAACCTCATCATCATGTGTAACAAAAATATTCAAATGCCCTGAGGCTGCCCCATAATAAAAGTGCTTTATGGATATAACAAAACTGAATTCTTTTCCAGGATGAGCCTATGAGCAGAAGAATCATCTGAAGGCTTCCAAGTGGCCGACAGCATTCGTACAAAATTATGGAACCATTTACTAAGAGTTGTTATTCAGAGATGAAGTTATTAGGAAGAAATGAAAAACTCAGTTTTATAGATTTTTCATGTACTGTCCTGGTTATATTTGGCATCCTCGGTATGAAAGGAAGGCCCAGTAAGCTTGACAACATTTGTGGGGTTTTAGTGTGTAGCGAATTTAAAAATCAGGAAAGCTTGGCTGCACTTCTACTCTCACATAGCAGAGTCTGGCTAGGTAAGTGTTTCCAGTTTGCTTTCACTTCACTGTGTACATTTAAGTTCAACCTGCACTAATGTGTCTAAAGTCCTGTAAATTTAGCAACAACAGTTTTATAAGTAGTATTTCAAATCATTCATTTTTGCTCTTGAGATTTTGACTATTTAAAATTTTACATATGAAGAACTGAGCATCAGAGAGATTAAATTTTCTCACCCAAAGTTCCATAATTAAAGTCAGAACTGAGATTAATGTTCCCAGATTCCAAGCCCCGTACTGTTTCTTCTGTTCTGTGGCTGTTGATTTACCTACCAAATGTATAAAGACTGATATAATTATCTATGATTTATTTTTGTTAGCATTTACAAGTTTCCCCCTATATTTACATTAACTTATTTTTTGAAAGGCAATTGATGAGCCTTGTTCAAGAAAACCTAGTTACAGGTGGTGTACAGTGAAAAGGCAGTCCCTTCCCTTCTGTTAAATTTACCTTCCCAAGAGTGCCATCTGACTTGCTCCAAACCAGCCTGGTTTCTCTGGAACGGTTTACCTACCATTCTGGGTTATTTCTTTATAATAGTTCAGATTATTCTCTGCCTTCTCCATGTCATATTTCCTATACACTCTGTCTCCTTTTTTTATTGTTCTTTTTATTTTTGAAGATGGAGAAAATTCCCCGCTCACTTTCTGAGAAAGAAAGCAGAAAGCAATTTTTTTGAGATGTTGCCTTTCTTAATGTCTGTATGCTATTCTCCAACTTGATTGAAAATTGGCTGTCTATAGAATTCCAGTTGGAAACTATTTTCCTTCGAAATTAAGGCATTTTTCTATTGCCTCTAGTACCTGAGATTGCTAGTGAGCAGTGTGAAGTTATTCAGATGCTGATCTTTTGTAGGGGATCTACTTTTTTGCTCTTTAGTTACTTAAGAATCCTTCCCCTCCCATACCCACCCCCGACACCGCCCCCATGTTTGGGAAAAACTCATGATCACGTGACTCAGTATGAGTTATGTTCATCCATTAAGCAGGGAAAACAATGTATTAGTTCAATTTGGAAACATTTATCCTTCAATTTGGGGAAGTTTTCCCTTTATTTTTGAATTTTACATAATAGAAATGTTTTATAATTTCTTCTCTGATCATACTTTTCCTTTTACAGTCATTTTAGTGAGGCTTTAGAAAAGGATATGGATTCAATCTGCATTTTTTTTATATCCAGAGGTTGTAAGCAGAGGTTCTGCTTAATATAATTTTCCCCCTTAGTGATAAAATCTTTATGAATAAATAATTCAAATGTAATTTGGCAAATGGCATGCCTACTCACTTTACTGTTTGAATTTCCTTTAGTAAATAAAATCTTAGGTGAAATCTTAAAAGTGATATGAAAAAGGTATTTTGAGGTGGTATTAATAGTAGTAGTTGGAAAGAAGACTACCCAAATTTTGTCCCTCCTCCCTAAGGGGTGCCTGGAGGAGGTAAGTGAATGAGGGAAAGGATAGAAGGTAATATTTAGTTGACCATTTCATGCCAGGTGTTAAAGTTGAACTTTGGTAAGAGGCTAAAATATAGAGAACACTCAAACTTCCGTATCTAACAAGGTTGAACAAGTCAATACCAAGGCCCACTGTGTTTTCCATCTCTTTTAACTTTGAGATCACATTCAAAACTGAGATTTCATCATTTTATGATAAAAAGACAAATCTAATACAGCAGCGCAGGAAAGAAACAAGACAGATGATCCTTGAGAAAGTTTTCCCAGAACTTTCTTTGCTTATGAGAGTAGTCCTAGGAAAGGGGTACTGTGGTAATCTGATGAAGAATGAAATGGAAAGCATAGCTCCTGGTGTCCCCGTACCACTAGCAGGACTTTGCTTTAAGCAGAAAGAAGAGACTGAAAAGTTTTTTTCATATCTTGTTTGGTCCAAGTAAGAGTGGCTCCCCCAGAGAGGCAGATGTCACCCCTAGCACTATCACCTAATCATGTCCTCTAAGTAGCCAAACCCTTATATCTAATGGTGGCTTACAGGAGTCAGAAGAGTGGCAGGGAGAAAAGGCCTTTGGCTTTGCCGCAAATGCCAATATTCTAAGCACTATTATGATTTAATAAATTATATTTTGAGTCTTTGGCCACTCGACCTTGAAACTCAGTTCTCTCTTTTCTCTGTCTCTTCCTCCAAACTGAATGTGGTCCCACTTCTCTTTGCTTAGGAGCAAATAAGTGTGCATGAGCTTCATACAAGGTCTCTCCAGAAGGTATTCAGCCATGTGATATAAAAAATAGAGACATTTATTGAAGATACAAGATGCAAGAAACATTGTACACAGGACAATGATGCTTCATTCCCCTTCAAAGTAGGCACCTTGGGATCTGAGAGTTCTCCCAGTCACTGTCAGCTGCCCCATTGTATTTTCCTGAATCTCATCAGTGGTCCAAAATGTCTTCCCCTTCAAAGGTGATTTTAGTTTTGGGAAAAGCCAGAAGTTGCAGGGCATCAAATGTGAGCTGTAGGGAGGTTGAGTCACCTGGATGACTTGCTGTTTTGCCAAAAAACGCTGCACAGTATGCGATGTGTGAGTGGATGCGTTGTCATGATGAACCTGCCAATCACCTGATGCCCATAGCTGCATCCATTCTCATCATATTACATCTCTCAACCAATGAAGAACATTGGGGTACTCCTTATTAATTGGTTGGCTTGGAGGGCCGACCTCATGATGGACAACATGTTCCCATTCACATAACACAGTTAACATGGTCTTGATCTTGTTGCAACTCTGCTGTGCCTTCTTTGGGCATGGGGAACCAGGTGACTTCCACTGGGATGACATGGGCCTTCATTTCCAATCATAGCTGTAGACCCATGATTCATCTCCCGTTATGACCTACTTGAGGAAATCCGGTTCATTGGTAGCTGTTTGAATCAAGTCATGAGCAACTACAGCATGATGTCCCTTCTTCTCTGGTAGCAGAAGCTACAGAATGAATTTTGCCAGGACACATTTCATGCCAAGATCCTGCATTAAAAATCTTGGACACAGTGGTTTTTGGAATCCCCAGATCAGCTTCTAGTTCTTGCACTGTGAGTCACTGGCTTTGGTGACTGCAGCTCATACACATTCAACATTCCCAGGTTTTCTGCTTGTTTCAGGCCTTCCAGAACGTGGATCATTTTCAATACACTTTTGCCTACCATTGAAGTGTTTGTGCCACACTTTTATTTGTGCCGTACTCATTGCATTGTCTCCAAAAGCTTTCTAACTCATCCAAATAGTTTCTGCAGAGGAATGTTCAAGCTTAATGCACAATTTGACACAGATTTGTTGCTCTACTTGCTTAGTCATTTCTGAATGTGACTGCCACACAGTACACATGCTCATTCAACAGCGTCTATTGCCCCCAGTGACCAGTACAGTGAAGTCATCATTGTTCATGCTTGCACATTACATTCCAGTCTCCTTGGCTGCCAGGTTACATCCATGCAGCACAAACCCTTCTTGTTATATGAGCAATGGCTGGACTTTTTCCTGATAGACCTAGGATTTATAGCTGTAGCTATCATGATAATATTTATATTTAAAATGATGACATTAAAATGGGGATGGGGGAGAATGAAGAAGAAAGGATGGGGAGGCCAGCAAACATTTACTGAGCACTTACTATATGCCAGGTACTATGTACGCATTTTGGTTTCACAAACTGTCAATCTTGATAACATTTGTACAACTAATCACCATTGTTAGTGAGACAATTTACCATCTGACAAATAACCAAGTGACTTGTTTATGTCCTCATTGTGAGAGAAGGTGGTGACAGTGTGAGCTGGACATCCAGGCCTGTGAGTCCCTTCTGAATTCAGAGGTTGCAGCTCCACGGTGGAGCTGCATCGGTGGAGACATCTTTTCCTTCTTACTCTTGGTGAAGCTGCATGTGTCTTTCTGAAAGTACTAAACAACTGAGAGGAAATCATTAAACCAGTATCAGTAGGAATCCTAAAAGACATTTTGTGGAAAAACAGAATCATACAAATAAAAGTTTTTTATTCTCAAACATTTATAAATATCTACACTTAGTTTGGATGTTAAATTGTATTTTATTAGTTGTTGTAGCTCCTGAATAAAATGTTATGCTTCTTTCTAATTAATGTTTTCCCTTAAGAGTTTTTGAAATACATCTTGACATTTAAGTTATTAATCCAGCAAAGAAAAATTAGTAGCTAGAGCTTCATGTTCTTTCCCTTTTAAAAAAATCACCAACTTGTCACTGAACTTACAAACAAAGTACTTGAAATTATTCTCAAAGCAAACACAAACCAAGTCGAATTTCCTTCAGTTGGAGTTCCCAGTGTGCTGTTCTTGTGAGAATGTGAGAGGAGAATTTAGCTGAGCTGTCACTTTTTCTCACAGCTCTATTGATTTGACTTCAGGAAGCAATTATCCTTCAATTGCCTTCATCCCTTAAAAAATTATCCAATCTCCCCCTTGTAGAAAGGCCCACCCAATTTACCTTGAAACAATAGCACAGCATTTCCTGGGCGATGGGTACACTGCAGTGTGCAGATAATGTTTTGTTGATTTGTATACTTGAATCCTGTATGGTTTTATGAAAAAATATCACCCCAATAAATTCAACAAAAGGACAAAAGAAATTATAAACATTGCTTATTTAAAAAATGTAACCCATGAAGAAATACACATGCTGTGCCCTTCTCTTCTTTACTTGGATTCAGTGACTGCCCCCAGCAGACTGGACAGCACATAGTAGGCCCTCAATTAGTGTTAGTTTTCATGTTTTTTTTCCAAACTGCAAGTTCACTCAGAGGTGAAGCAGCTGTTTATATGATCTGTCACTGCTATAAAACTACACTTGGAAAATCTTCCCATTATCAGGTTGAAGGCTGAGCTGCTATTTTAGAACAACTCCAAAATACAGTGGCTTCAAGCCTATAGAAATAAATTTCTTTATGCAGTCCTAGTTCCAAAATGGGTAGTTCGAGTTGGTGGGGACGTTTTCCCTACCATAATCCTGGACACAGTTACCTGGCAACATGTTGGTGAGCCCATCCCAAGGGCATTTTTGTATTGCTCTTCAGATCCCTAAAGCATGGTTGAAACTGGGTGGGGCCAGAGGACACAGGAAAGAGTGAGTGAAAGTCACACCAGTGTCTTACATCCTTTGTCTCAGAATCTTTTGGTGAGAATTTACTCAAAGTTGACATCCAACTGCATAGGAGGGGTAAGAAATGTCACATAGTTGGGTGGTTATATACCTGGTCTCACTGGAAAACACAAAGCTGATTTTGTATGCCGCTAGCCATCTCAACTCCATGACCTTCCTAACATCCCATTTTCTACCAAATAATGCATTTCTAATGATGAAAACTAATGCTGATAACATAGGCACCCTGCTAACCTATGACAGGAGGTGACGCTCAAGTTAACATAGGCCAGCCTCCTGCCTAGTGAAAGAATCTTTTCTACAGCCCCCATCTTCTACTTGAAGGGTGATAATCATGCTAATATTGCTATATAACTAAATCTAATTTCAACCACAGCCTTTCAGTACATGCAAGTGCACAGATGAGGGCAAAAGAGCCTCTGGGGCAACCACCTAGATGTAAAGGGGCCTTTCTGGACTTCCTATTTCTGAGGCAGGTTGGATTTAACAGGGCCGGACAGACTGTGGCAGTTGTGTGCTGAGGTGAGGCCTGGATCCCACAGTGTGAAGAAAGAACCGATGTAGACAGGCAGGAGACCTATGGGGACCACAAACAGCTCTGTTAGCACAGTGTGGCTCAGGAAGAAAACCTTTTTGGGAAACTGGAGGCTAAGATGGTGCTTGGGTGTACATTACTCATCTTCCTATGATCCAGTGCTCCACCACAGGAGGGGCTAGTTATTAAGATTCCGGTGTTGGTGCTGCTGCTACAAAAAAATGCATTGGATAGAGTTAGACAAGGAAGACTTTAGAACAGAGATCAAAACTGTTGTAATAGGTATGAAAGATTGGACTTAAGTCCACTGAGACAAGAAGTGACGAGTTTTCAAGCACTGGGATTAGCTAGTGGGAATTTACATGATGTTAAGGAGTAGGTTGGTCTCTGTGTTTGCTAGTTGGTGGTACTTATCCTTATCTAGTTAGAATATGAAGACTGCTCCTATCTTCTTTGATGATTATATTTCAAAGGGAAGGCTTCCAGGACCTTGAGGAAGACATTTCTGAGTTGTAAAGCTGGTAGGAGGATAGGCGAAGATTTACATGTCAAAGGGGCAGAGAAAGACTTATCAATGGCAAGTTTTCTAAAAATAAATGCTCTAAGAAAGGGCAGGTCAAGGGCCTATAATCAGGAAGAAACCTGTGTAAAGTTTAGTCAGGCCGAGGGGACCAGTAAGTGTTAATCACTGCCAGGCTGATCTACCTCCTCCCC
>PVIA01009429.1:25511-61356 GCA_004024845.1 Tonatia bakeri | reverse complement strand
TTTTTTTTTTTTTTTTTTTTTTTTTTTTTTTTTTTTTTTTTTTTTTTTTTTTGTCTTGTTGTGCCTGTTATGGATGAGGGGCAGAGCCTTAGGTGTTCACCAGGGCAGGACAACCCAGTGGCTGGGTTGTGATGCTGTATGTGGGGTGTGGGGTCCGAGAGGGAACAATGGCATTTGCTCCACTTTCTGTTGGATTTCAGTCCCTTCTGCTGCTTCCCCCAAGCAAACTGGGCCTTTCTGGTGCTGATCCCTGGTTGGGTGGGCTTGTGCACATTCTAGGACCCTGTGGGTCTCTCAAACGATCTCTCCTGTGAGGCTGGGAGTCTCTCCCAGAACCTCAACTGCCACAGGTGTTTTCAATCGGTGTTTTGAGGCTTTATTTCCTGGTGCTGGAGCTCGGGATTGTGAGGTCTGTTTTGCCTGGTTTATCTGCACATGAATGTGGGACTGCCTAGTCAGCCATGCCTCACTTCACAATCGCCACCTTGCTGGGTCTGCCCGTTGCCACCCTGCGCCCAGGGTCTGCCCGCTGCGGTCTTGCGCACCCGGGGTTTGTCAGCTGCTGTGTTGGTGCTGTGGTCCTCTCCGCCCAAACTCCCGTCTCCACCCAACCTCCCAACTCCACCCCTCCTACAGGTCTGAATGAATTGTCTATTTTAACTCCTTTGGTTGTTGGACTTCAATACAGTTCAATTTTCTGTCAGTTCTGGTTGTTATTTTGTTTTTAAATTGTTGTTGTCCTTATTTTGGTTGTGTGAGGAGGCACAGTGTGTCTACCTATGCCTCCATTTTGGTCAAAGTCCTAAAATAAAATTCTTATAACAATTAATATATGAATTCACTTTACAACAATTGGAAATTATCTCTTATAGACAGATTGGTAGCTTTATGATGTTTCAAGTTTGACTAATCGCTTAATAGCAACAATAAAACCAATGAGTAACTTTAATTGAGTGCTTACTATGTACCAAGAAAGCACTTTGTAGGAAAATCAAATATAACCTCAGTTTAGATGATAGGATTTACTTATATACTTTGGCATTATGCTAAATGCATATGTGCAAAAACAGACAGAAAACATTCGTGTTCAGGGATGAGGGCTCTGAACATGCTGTGGTGTCTTCAGCCAAAAATGTGAGATAGGAATATACTAATGAAGAATATAAACCTGATAGTAAGCAGTAGTTTTTGCTGGGATACATGCGAGGAAATAATGGAGAAATCTCTTCATTAGGCATTTGGAATTGCATACAGAAATAATGTTTATATAATTATCCATCAACCTTACTTTCCATGAAATTCCCCATAAATTTTCAAGTGAGCAGTCTCAAAGTCCTTCCCCCCCTCATTGTTTGCATAGTTACGGTGGTAGCAAATATCCTTAAATATGGTGAGATAAACCTAAGAATGGATATTAAATTAATCCAGGATAAAAGTTCATGCCTTCACATTAGCTACAGAGTGATTTAGGCACAGAGAACCTTTGAATTAACTCTGAGGAAGCAAGGCAGAGTAGCAAGTCTTGGAGTGCTCTTAAAGACATCAACAAATATAAATATTGATATTACATAATGAGGACTCAGTTTGGTATCTCATTATCAAAAAATTTAATACAAAGTGAAACAGTTCAGAGGGTTCAAAAATATTAATTGATAATGATAAAGAAGAAAGTTGATTGATTAATGATAGATTCAATTTGAGTCAAGGGCAACAAATACATGAAAGTCGTAAGTAGCAACAAAGGAGAATTGTTTTGTTGACAGCTATGCAAATAAGCATTGACCCCTATGCTCAGAGCCCAAAATAAAATTAGTGTACTTTGTTCACATTACCTGTCAGCTTGGTTTTATATTAACTTATGTTTTGTTGGAACTCAGAGAACACTTATTGCTGGAAGAAGCTCGTCTTCTTTTAACCTGTGATTACTAGAACACTGTAAGAGTATGGTTGAATAGAAGGCTGAAGCAATGGCATTTGTAATTTAATTTGGGTCAGGGAACATATAAGGAACCAAATATAACTTTCATGGTCTAATAATTCTTGAAAACTCTGAAATGCTGGTTTAACAGTCTTGTATACACTTGGAGTCATAAAGTTTTTAAATATTTTAATTATGTAGTATGTCAAGTATGTACAAAGCTACAGGGGAACCTGTCTACCCAACAAATAGGTTAACATTTTGTCATCTTTGTTTCAGAATTTAGTTTTAAAAAAATAAATATTAGAGATGCCTTTGAATAGTGCTTTTTATTGTATTCCACTTCATTCACTCCTGAAATACCCCAAATACACAGAATTAGATGTGTATTATCCCTTTAACATGGTAAACTATTGCTATGAAATTTCATTTTCGTATATAGCAAATCAATTTTTAATATTATAATTTTCATAATTATATCATACCGTATCACTGCAACATGATTTTCCCTAGGAAAAAATGCATTAGAGATTTATCATATTGATTTTTGTACAACTTTTATATTACATTTGCTGCTTAATATTCCAATGATTGTACAATTTATTCATCCATTCTCTCATCAAGTGACATGTTAAATTGTTTGTTTTGCTAAAAAAATGCTACAATCAACTCTTCTTGCACAGGTCTCCTTGTACATATGTGAGTGTTCTTTAGAATATATAACTCAAAGACATTGCTTAATTTATGTGCATTTTCAATTTTGCTAGCTATTGCTAAAATGTCTTGTTATGAAATCTTACATGTGCTGTTTGCAGAATCAAATTTTGTATGTTTTAAAAATATCTAAAAATACTTTTTATGTACTTTATTTCTTCACTCTATTGGGAAGTTATGTTTGTACATGGTTTCTTATGAGTATTAGTTAACATACTTTTAAGTAAATGAATTGGCAATTTTTACCATTGCAATTTATTGAATATTACATCATTTGCTCTGACCAGCGTGGCTCAGTTGGTTGGGCATTGTCCTGCAAAGCAAAATGTCGCTGGTTCAATTCCCAGTCCAGGCACATACTTGGGTTGCAGGCTGGTCCCATTTGGGATATGCTAGAAACAATTGATCAATGTTTCTCCACCTCTTTCTCCTTCCTTTCTCCTCTCTCTAAGAATAAATACAATCTTAAAGAAAATTAAATAAATAGTACATCATTTCCTTGCAGTGCTGTACCCACTTTCACCTATAACAAGTATGCATACATGCATACATACACACATATGCATGTATATTTAATAAACATAAATTATAAACTACAGCAATTTAAATAAAAAGTACAGAAATGGGGAGAAACAAATAAAATAATAGAAAATATTGAATTGCCTATATACGTTATATATTCCAAAATGTTACTATATTTTGTTATTTTATGTTTTCCCCATATCAATACATTTTTCTTTAAGTTACTATAGTTTTTCTCTGCCTAACTTATCTCACTTAGCATAATACCATCTAGATCCATTCATGTGGTTGCAAATGACAAGATTTCATTCTTTTTTAGTGCTGTTTAGTATTCTACTGTGTGTGTATGTGTATATATATATCCATTTGTCTATTTATGGATAGCTAGGTTGCTTCCATATTTTGGTATTGTAAATAGTGCTATAGTGGACATAGGGATGCATATATCTTTTTTAAATTTCCTTTGAATAAATTCCAAGATGTGGAATTTCTGGGTTATATGAAATATCTATTTTTAAATGTGTTAGTAAATTCCATACTGTTCTCCATAGAGACTGCACCAATTTACAGTCCTACCAATAGTGCACAGGGTTCCCTAAAAAAGACCCGTGGAAGCAGAGACCAAAGTGATGGCTACCAGAAGGGAAAGGGTGGGGACTGGATGAAAAGAAGAATGTGGGCAATGATATTGTGGTAAGTTTATACCATGTCAGATGATTACTAAAATTAATGGGGTGTATGATTACTAAAATTAATATATTGTAAAGTATAAAAATGTGGAATCACTATATGGTACACCTAAAACTAATATAAGATTGTTTACCAACTATACTTAAATAAAATAATACATTTAAAAAATCAGTGTAGCTTTATCATTTGTCTGTACAGCTAGTAGATAGAATTCCAGTAGTACTACTGGTCTGTTTCTTTCTTTTCTCCTTCTCTTCTCCCTTCCTCCTCCTCATATTCTTTTTCTCTTTCTTTCATTTTTTAAAAATTCTCACCTAGCTTCCTCCCACACTCTCCCTGCTACCTCCTCTTATTCTACTTCCTCAAAATTATTGTGGCTGTTGGTGGTGCTTTATTCATCATATAAATTTTGAAAGTTTATCAAATTTCATTAGAATTTGGTTGACTTTCATTTGGAAACATGTTAATTTGTTACATAATAAATCTTCCTATTTAAAAACATAATCTGTCTCTGACTTTATATGTGTATTTTCATATTTTTAAAAGGCCATACTTGTTTCTTTTGTAGTCTTGTAAATGTTTTGTAAGATTCATCCCAAAATATCTTCCAAATGATATTTTTACTTGGCTACTGAAATTTAAATACTCTTTATTACACATTCAAATTTGTTTTTCTGGGAATAAAGGAATGTTTCTATTTTTATATAGTGAGCTTTTTAGATTTTTTTTTGAATTTTCACAAGTTCCAATAGGTTGTCTAAAGGCCATTGCATAGTTTCTCTGGATATAACATGTGTAATAAATACTGAAAATTTGTTACCCTCTTTCTAATCATTATAAATCACTTTTTTCTTGCTTTATTTCATTGCCTAGAAATTCAAAAGCAATGTTGACTAAAAATGGCAATGATAGATATTTATTCTGATTTTGAAAGATATTAGGCCTAAACTGTCACCTTTAATAATGTTATTGTTTGTTAGATACCATTTTTCAGTTGGAAAAATGTTTATCTGACTGCTAATTTTACATATATACAACAACATATGGGCTTAAAATTTTGGGGTATTTATTGAGAAAATGATTTTTGTTAAGTCATTAATTTAATGAAAATCAATAAAGTTATATTTATGTTCACTTATATCATTTCAAAGAAAAATAATTATTACATTTTTCTATTTTAAAATAACTTTGCTAGATTCATTAAATGATTTTACATATTTATATCTATATTTTGAGCCCTATTATTTTTATATTTCATACTTTTCCCCTTAATTATTATATCAATGTCATACTATTCTCTTAACAATATTTACATTATTTTCTTCTCTTTATATTCACCTTAAGGTTTTTTATGCAGTAAGTGTTATCCATATTCTATTTTCTTTAAAATAACTTGTAAATTCATCTGGGTCCAATACATTTATGTGGGTAGAATTTTAAGTATGGTTTTAGTTTCTCTAATGGCTATGGACTTGACCCTTCAGCCATGCCCTTTTTTTTTTTTCTAGACTCAATATCTGTGTTTTATGTATTTCTAGACAAATGCCCATTTCTACTAAGATTACAAATATATGAGTATAAATGTTTCATAATACCCCAAATAATAATAGTAAACCCTCTATTATATGCAGAATTATCCTCTGTAGCAGAGAATACCTGATGCTAACCTTCTTGCAAGTAGTTTGCACACATGTGATATGTTTCGACCAGTGAAGTTGGGAAACTAAATTATATTGACAATTTCTGGGTCTAACTCTGAAATATCCCACCATATCATTACCATCATTCACTTTGTTTGCAACCAAATAAGATGGATGCAGCAAAGCAATCTGTGGGAGGTGAAGGCTGAAATATGAAAGATTCACTTTGATACAGATAGATATAAATTTATTTATATACCTTCCTTGTGATTTATTCTGTATCCTGGATCTAAAAGTTCTTGCCTTTGTTTAATTTTGCGACAGAATTTTAAGTTAGCACTTGGAGGAGGACTATCCATGATGGGCACATCAGTTTATTAGGGAGAGAGAAAGATGAGATACAATCACTATTACCCCTTTTTTCTTTTTACACCACCGAGATTTTCAGTTTTTGCTTTTGTTGTTCATATGGGTGTGTATAACATTTAGAATGAACAATTCTGACTAATACACTATAAAAAATATTCCTCTTGTTGTATTGTTATCTTGTAACTAATCTCGTGAAACTTTTTTTCTATTTTATTCTATAAAGTCCGATTTTAGTTTGATTATCTCTACATGATTTCTTTCTGACTAGTAAATTAATATTCTCTTCTCTACACTGTTTGAGATTACTTCATTACATATTTTCTAACTTCTCTCGCCAATCACTGTATTAATTTGTCTCTATTTTTTCTAAAATATGAATTTTATACCATTAATGTTGCTATAAGAACTGCTTTAGCTAAACCCTACAAGGTTTATTTTACTTCAAATAGTTTATCATTCTATTTTAATATTTGATGAGGATTCTTAGAATTTCTTAAATGATGATTTATTTAGAGTGAATAAATTTTCAATGAATGGTATTTTTAATTACTCTTTTTATTGATTTATGGCTCAGTGTCATTGTAGTCATACATTGACTTATTCTTTGGCATTTACTGATATAAAATTTTGTCATAGTCCCTGGCCTTTTGACATTTTTGTTAAAAACCCATGTGCTTGAAAGAATGTGAAATAATTTTTTAAGTAATTAATATTTCATTTTTGTTGTTATTCTATTATAGTTTTTCCAATTTTTCCCCTTTGTCCTTCTCTGCCCATCCTGCCCCCAAACCCACAGTCAAGTCCCACACTGTTGTTCATGTCCGTGGGTCATTCAGGCATGTTCTTTGACTAGTACCTTACCCTTCCTTCTACCATTATCCCCTTCCCTATTCCCTCTGGTCACTGTCAGTCTGTTCCATGTTTCCATTCCTGTGCTTCTATTTTGTTGGCTAGTTTATTTTGTTCATTAGATTCCTCTAGGTGAGATCATATGGTATTTGTCTTTCACTGCTTGGCTTATTTCATTTAGCATAATATTCTCTAGTTCCATCCATGCTGTCGCAGAAGGTAGGAATTCCTTATTTCTTTCTGTTGCATAATATTCCATCGTGTAAGTGTACCACACAGTTTTTTTATCTGCTAATTTAGTGATGGGCTTTAGGCCGTTTCCAGCAATTGGCTATTGTAAATAGCACCACAAAGAACGTAGGGGTGCATAGGTTCTTTTGAATTGGTGAATTGGGATTCTTAGGGTATATTGCCAGGAGAGGAATTGCTCAGTCAAAAGGCAGTTCTCTTTTTAGTTTTTTTTAGGAAATCCCATACTGTTTTCCACAGTTGCCACACCAGTCTGCATTCCCAACAACAGTGTGAGGGTTCTTTTTTCTCCATGTCCTCAGCAGCAGGATATTGTTTGTTGATATATTAATGATTGCCTTTCTGACAGGTGTGGGGTGATATTTTATTTTGGTTTTCATTTGGATCTCTCTGATAGCTAATGATGTTGGCCCATATGTCTGTGAGCCATCTGCATATCTTTGGAGAAGTGTCTATTCAGTCTCTTTCCCCATTTTTCATTGGATTTTTTATCTTCCTGGTGTTGAGTCCTATGAGATCTTTATATATTTTGGAGATCAAACCAGTGTCAGAAGTGTCATTGGCAAATATGTTTTCCCATAAGATCAGTTCCCTTTCATTTTGATGATGGTTTCTTTAGTCATTCAGAAGCTTTTTAATTTGATATAATCCCATTTGTTTCTTTTTTCTTTTATTTCCCTTACTCTAGGAGATATATCAGCAAAAATATTGCTGTGTGGGATACATGAAATTTTATTTCCTATGTTTTCCTCTAGGACTTTTATGGTGTAACAACTTATATTTAAGTTTTTTAATCCATTTTTCACTTTATTCTGGTGTATGGTGTAATTTGGTGGTATAGTTTTATTTTTTTGCATGTACCAGTCCAGTTCTTCCAATATCATTTATTGAAGAGGCTATTTTTATACCATCGTAAGCTCATACCGCCCTCTTGGTCACATATTAATTGACCATGGAGACTTGGGTTTATTTCTGGGTTCTAATTCTGTTCCATTGATCTATGTCTGTTCTTATGCCAGTGCCAGACTGTTTTGATTACAGTGGCCTTGTACTATAGTTGGATATTGGGTATTGTGATCCTTCCTACTTTGTTCTTCTTTGTCAAAATTGCTGAAGCTTTTTGGGGTCTCTTGGGGTCTGGTATAAATTTTTGAAATATTTGTTCTAGACCTGTGAAATATGCCATTAGTATTTTAATAGGAATTGTGTTGAATCTGTAGATTGCTTTGGGTAGTTGGACATGTTATGATGTTAATTCTTCCAGTTCATGAACATGGTATATTCTTTCATTTACTTGTACCTTCCTTAATTTCTTTCTGTGGTATTGTGTAGTTTTCTGAGTATAGATCTTTTACCTGCTTGGTTAATTTTAATCTTAGGTACTTTATTTTTCTTGTTGCTATAGTAAATGGGATACTTTCCCTGGGTTCTCTTTCTGACACTTCATTGTTGGTGTACAAAAATGCAATCAATTTCTGAATATTGGCTTTGTATCTTGCTATTCTGCCAAATTCACTTATTAGGTTAAGAATTTTTTTGGTGGAGAGTATAGGGTTTTCTATGTACACCTGCATATAATGACAGTTTTATTTCTTCCTTTCCGATTTGGATGCCTTTTATTTCTTTTTCCTATCTGATCACTATGGCTAAAACTTCCAGGAATGCATTGAATAAGAGTGGTGAAAGTGGACACCCTTCTTGTTCCTGATCCTAAGGGGAGAGCTTTTAGTTTTTCCCATTGAGTATCATGTTGGCTGTAGGTTTCTCATATATGACCTTTATTATGTTGAGAAATTCTCCCTCTATTCCCACTTTGCTGAGTGTTTTTATCATAAATGGGTGCTGGAGTTTATCAAAAGTTTATTTCAGCATCTATTGATATGATCATGTGATTTTTATCCTTCATTTTAATTATGTAGTGTATTACATTTATTGATTTGCAAATAGTGTCAAACTGAACTCTCCACTCTATGCAGTCTCCAGCCTGATAGCTGTGCTGGACTGGAGCCGAGAAATTCCTTTGCCATGAACCTTTCTGATCTATCTGTCTAGCTGAAGTCAGTGGGAGCAAACTGCATTTTCAGTCTCTTCCCTTTGCTGTCAGGGAAGCTACAAATGTGGTCCCTGCCCAGCATGCTTCAGCTCCCCTTTGAAAAAGTCTTTCTGGGCACATCCATTGTAGTACTGAGTCACTGTCTGATTTTCCACACACACACCACTTCTCCAAAAAGCCAAAAGCCTCTCACAGTCACAAATGGTCATGGCCTACCCCACCCAACCCAAGTGCAGATAGAATCCCTCTCTCTCTCTCAGGCTCTCTCCCAGTTGGTGTTTGCTGCCACAGCTACAGGTGTGCAGCTCACTGTGTGTGTGTATAACCTGGATCTGCCTGACTTTGTGTTTCCAAGTAATTCTTGGCCCAGGTCTTGGGGTTCTCTCCCCTGGGAGAGGAGGGAGCCGCAAACCCGCTATTTCTGACTAGGCTTTCTGTGGCTGTAGACTCCACATATGGCGTATTTCCCCTTCAACCTACAAAATCTCCTTACTACCCATTGTGAGGAGTCTTCTGTTCTCCATGAATTCCAAATTTCTTATCAGCTAAGATTCCATTGAATGTTTAGTTTGTTTGTCAGCAGATTAGCTGAGTATCCGAGTTGGGGACAAGAGCAAGCGGACTCAGCTTTGACTTACTTGGTCACCATCTTCCCGAGTCCCAAAATAATTTCTAATATGATAATTTTTTATTATTATATTAAAAACTTCTAATCTTGATATTCACTTGATTAATCTATCCAGCAATGAAAAAAACATATGGAAAATTTTCACTTTACTTTGAAAATTTTAATTTTCCCTTAGTTAATATTTTTCTTTACATATTTTTATTTCATATTACTAGGACAATGTAAATTTTAATTATTTTGATTCTTCATGACTAGAAATCTTTATACAAATATACAGTGACCTCTTTTATTACCACGGTAAGGTATTTGTATAAAGTCTATTATGTCTTAAGTTAAATTAGCTAAAATATTTCTCTGTTAATAAATATATTTTTCAATATCTGTTTCCTAAGCTTTTATTTTCAACATTTTTGAGTCCTGGTGTTTGATCTTGTCTTTGGTAAATAGTTTTCTGCTGATATAATTTTGAAGATATAATCTGGTAATATCTAGCTTTAATTGTTGATTTTTAGTAGTTTATGCTTATTATTATTACCAATATATTTAGAGTTATTACTAGTATCCTATTTAGCTTCCTACATGTCCTAGTTTTTCACACTTCTCTTTTTTCTTTCTTTTGTCATATTCTAACTGCTTAGGTTTACTTTTATTTTTTCTCTTCTTCTGGTTTAGAAGTTATATTTCTATTCTTTTACCTCTTCTTTTTATATTTTAAACATGCATACTTTACTTAAAGTCTAAAAAACTGAATCTCTTCCTTTCCTTCTGTAGAACCTAAGGAATATTTTTAAAGGAATTAAAGGAGATACAGGAATTTGTGGGCAAGAACAGTTTACTGGTATTGGGAGGGAAAGTTTTCCTTAACTCTACAGAGGTTCTTTAACTGGTCTAATAATCAAATTGACATAAGACAGATTAACAGGAGAAAAACAAATTTAATTTTGTTTGTATGCGAACCTCACATACGTTAGAGGTTAGAAAACAGGCAGGGAAAATTACTTACATGTGTCATCTTTGGGCAAGGAATGGGATAGGGAACCTGAGTTTCAGAGGGGAAGAGGATACTTCACATGACAATAAGAAGAGCAGATGTTTAGTAAATAGATATTTGCCCTATTGTACAGATCAGTCATAAAAATGTATTTCACATTATAACTCTAATTATGAACAAAACCCCCAATTTAAATTCTTTAAGGGAGAGATAAAAGTTTCTCTTCAGCCCACAGGGTTGTGATTGCCTTTAGCTGAAAATAACTCCTACGCCAAAGTGGCACATCTTGAGGAGGCCTGCTTCGAATCCCTTCATTGGTGTACAGTGAAAGATCTGGGCATGCCCCTCAGACTAGGAAAGGTGTTCCTGGGCTGTGAGGGATGAGAAGAAGACTGATGCCTGTGTTTCCTGTAGCATCAGGGACCCGGTGCCTGTTGCAGAGCCACCGTGAACATGCAAACTGCCTTTCTTTCTTCTCAGCCCACCCACCAGACTCCACTGGAAAGGGTGCAGGATATCCTAGGCAGACAGAATCATGATCAGGCTCATAGAAGATTCTTATCTCCCGCATGTCCGTGGACTCAGCAGAGGCTCACCAGAACTGAAACAGAGGGGAGCGCAGAGGAGAAAGGAATGTCAGTGGAAATTCAGGGGACCTGTGGCTGATACCACCTTCTCATGTATTGGCATCACACAAGGCCTCCGAGTGGGGGAACAGAATGACTTCTAGAGTCACAGAAGTAAAGTTTACTTTAAAGCACAAGAAACAGGAATTTGGAGTCAAAGATGAAATAATAACAGTGGAAATCTATTTCTTACACATTGGAATTTATGAATTAAAACTCTATTATACCTAAAAAAAATTCTCTAGTAAAAGAGGACATTGTGAAAGACAAGATAGTGACTTATTATAATAAGTTCAGCATTTGTTTAATTATATGCAAACCTATTTAATATAATGGTTATTGCTCTCAAAAATAAAGGGAATTATCCTAGAGTTCATGTCATTAAATATTTTTTAAGATTTTATTTATTTATTTTTAGGCAGAGGGGAAAGGAGGGAGAGAAAGGGAGAGAAACATCAATGTGTGGTTGCCTCCTGCATGCCCCCAACTGGGGACCTGGCCAGCACCCCAGCCAAGTGCCCTGACTGGGAATCAAACCAGGGACCCCTTTGGTTCTCAGGCAAGTGCTCAATCCACTGAACCACACCAGGTAGGGCTCATTTAATATTCTTATTTTGCTGAAGGGATGCTAATCCTCAGGGTGCTGGGTGGCTTGCTCAAGTTTAACTAATAGGCAGAGGATGAGATTGGACTAAAAGTGTCTTAACTCCAAGTTTAATGCTCTCCCCACAGCCCTCTGCCCCATCTGATAATTCAGGGGAAGGGGCACTGTAACAATCACATCAAAATGGTGACAATTCCCAGCAGTAAAAAGGCACATAAAGGGCAGAGCATACCCAGAATGTACTTGCAATTAATTATTTGCTAAGTCCAACAACCTGAGAACCATCAGGTAATAATATTTCAAAAAACATATTGTACTGAGTCATCAAACAGCTGCTGTGAATAAACATGTAACTACAGTTGTTCTTTCATTTCCTAAAAACTATTGTCCTATGAAGAAAAATTTCACAAATAGTTCTCTATAATTAACAAGTGTCTTAGAAAGTTACTTCAAAAGTATCTGTTCATTTCAAAAAGTGCTTACTGAGTTCTGTGTGAATGCTAGGCTATTTTATACATTTAGATGGCAAATAGCTATCAATAAGTTTATGCCACTGTATAAGAGACTGAGTAATAATTATTTTCCTCTGGTAATTCTGACAATTTCAAAATTCTCAGTAAGCCCAAAGATCATTTAACACCAATCGAAGTTAGAAAACCTTATATTATAGAAGTGAGAAAATTTTGCAATAGATATAAGCAGTATTTTTTTTAAAGCCATTCCTCTTAAATACTATAAACTAGAAAAGTAAGTTAGAGGGCTAGGGAGTAGAAGTTTGTGCTAATATAAATATCTTATTTGTATCAATCAAACTCTGATATAATATTTATTAAAATATTTAAATATAGAAATAGATGGAAATTTTTTCAAAAGGACAGTTTCAATCTCAATGAAATATCTGTAAAAATAAATATTACCAAAACATAATCCAGAATTGAAACCATGAAACTTAAACTATTACATCTGGCATTAAATCATTGGTGGTGAAATTATCAGAAACAGACTTATGGCCTAAATACATACTCATATATGTTTTAAATTTGTAGAGCTACAGTTTGAAAAATTTTGTTCAATATGAGGGTCCCAAGACCTAAAAAATGCTTAAAATAAGAGAGTATATATATATATATATATACTTACTATATATCTATCTTACTTGAATGAAATTCCCCTGATACCCCCCAGGGGTGTCCAACCCACAGTCTGTGGGCCATATGAGGCCCAGGGTGGTTATGAATTCGGCCCAATACAAGATTGTAAATTTACTTAAAAACTTTTTTTTTTTTATTCATCGGTTCTCATTAGTGTTTATGTATTTAATGTGTGACCCAAGACAACTTTTTTTCTAGTGTGGCCCAGAGACACCAAAAGTTTGGATGCCCTGCTTTATAGTGATTGTTAATATAATGAAAATTAAAGCATAAATAATGCTTCATTAATTAGAAAATTTTATTAATTAGAATACCTATTTTAGTGACAATCTCAGATAAACTTTATTTTGTTATATGGTACTTATGTCTCATAAGATTTTAGTTCTAACAATTAATAATCTTCTTATGAAACTGGATGTCTGAGAGATGCTGGGGATAATTAATGAAATGTTGAGTTAGGAGATGACTAACCTGTGTAATTAGACTTCTACCTTTTCCCCCCAAGTTTTTGAAAGTGAACAGATTACCTTTTATATTTTCAAGATAGTTCATGACCTAAAATTTTTCAGACTATGTGAGTTCTAATTTTGACCCTACCATTGATTTGACTTGTCACTAATCTTCCAAGGATAAATCATTAACCCCATCTAGTAAAACAGCAGAGGTTCAGTCTTTCATATGCTGAGTGAATGCATTATGTTTTAAAGGAATCCCCTGGGTGATACCCACTTCAGTTGCCCTTTTGCTCATCCAGGCTTTGTCTGTTTTCTCATAAAAAGGAACAGTTGGGACTTTATATAGTTCCCCCTTTTGTCTTCCAGCTTTCCTCTTAAAGGAAAAAAAAAAAAGACATTTTGGCTTTAAACTGTTTAATTATTCAATAGAAATCAAACATCTCTCATCTAGATTATTTTTAAACTACAGAAAAGCTGATAACCTCAGTAGGACTTAGTAAGGTACATATAATGTGTTTTTTAATTTGACTTTATTTATTTAACAAGCCCTTAATTAGTTAGTCTGGATTCATAACTTCTTAATTTATTTCACAGATGTCCAGTACAATCTCAAGGAAATCTTCCAGAAGATGATATATTATAAAATAAATTGTACACCTAACACATACATGATTTTGTCAAATTCAATAAGTTCAATGAAAAATGAAACAAAAAAAAGGAATCTCTCAGAAGGAACCATTTCATTCACTTTAGCAAAAGTTCTCTCTGCTCCCCAAACTAGTTTTCTTTTTAAACTTCTTTTTAAACTTCAGGATTTAGGTCACTGATCACAAAATATTTTTTTAAATTAATCAACCATTATCATTACTAGTTTTCTATAATTTGAGGTAATATGTTTAATTCAGAAAACACTGTGCACAAATATATAATACAGTCACTTGCTAAAATTATTATTAATATGGTAATGATTAAAACAGTTTGCTTCTTTCTCTTTTTCTCTAACTTATGTGCAACAATGTAGAGTATTCTGGGATTCAAAGGGTTAGATACCCTGGTGATAAAAAAGGGTGCTAAAATTTTGACTTTGACCATGAAATTTGTTCCAGTCTTCTAAAGAAACATCACTAACCTGTAAAGGGATTTTAACAACATGTCTTTCAAAGTCAAACAATGCAATTCGTATACAGAGAAGGATGCATTGACTGGTAATGAGGTGTGAGAAGTTTCAAATAGCTTGGTATGAGACCAAGGTTAATATAATTATGGACCACAAACCCCAAGAAATCATTCACTCTCTTACGTCTGAACTACCAGCCTGCAATAAAAGGTGGTCTTTCAGTCTTCAATGCACTGATTTAAAACGATCTATTGATCTGGACCAAAGAAAGATGAATATACTGAGGAACTGAGGCCGCCATCAAGTGATAATGAGCAGAACCGAGGGAATGTAGCTGCGGAACAGGAGATCTGCTGTCTGCAAAAGGCTCTGACAAAAGCTGGGAATTGAAAGAACAATGAGGAAAATTCTGAGAAGACTGTCATTCTCCCTCCCGTTCCCCGACAAATGTATTAAAAGGGTGTCAGGAACTGCAGAGAAGAATCGTGCGAGTGGACAAACGATGGATTCTTTGCAGTGCAGACCAGCGAAGGAGCCGGAGGGAATCACACAACTTTGGGAACTGTGGCAGTTATACTTGTTTCTCTGGGTTGTTTGTTCCTCTACCAAGGGAAAATGAAAAATGTCGCAAAAAAAAGGGCCATCAAATCTTTCAATTATGGACATTTTTGTGTGTTTTCTGATCAAGAAGCATTGATATTAAGATCTGTGTTTCACTAGTCAACATGCATCTTCTCATTTTTCATTACTCACAGATACAGACATGACATAGATAGTTTCTCTTAATGAATACATATATTGAGAAATGGTATTTACACATATTCTATGTGTTATAAACAGGCTAGCTTTAAAACATGGATGTCAGAAACCCTTTGTGTTTGAGGCAGAAAACACATTTGTTAGTACAATTTTAAATGGTCCTATTTGCATTATATTGTATATTCGGTTATTTCAGTAACTTGTGTTTTGAGTTTAATGAACTTTGTTTCTGTCACATTCTTCACCGAGAATTTTCCTAGTTATAGAGGAGAAATTATCTTAATACATTCTCTTCTCTACAGCATAAAAATAGTATGCAATAACATTTGTTCTACTTAAACAGTGTAGATATTATATAAACATTTAGGTTAGGATTAATCACATTTACCAGTGATTAATTAGCATGTTTAGATACCTTAGTAGTTAAGAATTAAAAGCAACATGAATGAAATATTGTCATTTTCTCTCCCTCCTACCTCATCCTGAAATGCCTTACCTTATCACCCCTCCAAGTTCCAAGCTCCCGTTTTCATCAGTTCTCCTTGTAGCTCCTTCTGGGATATTTCACAAGGAAAAGCACTAAGGTGTGTGTGATTCAAGGTCATGTTCCTCAGAAAACGCCAAGCACCTATGCTTTTAGCTTGGAATCCAAGGCCTTAACTGATAGTTGGAAAAGGAATAATCACAAGTTTGAAAGAGCCTGTGTAAAGTGGTAGGAAGTACATTGTCCCTGACTTAGGAAAACTCCAGTGTAAATCTTGGCTTTGCCAAATATTTAGCTAAGGTTTTGACTTCTCCCAAGTCTTTCTCGTGCAAAATGGGAGTAAAAAGATTTACTCAAAGGTATTATGGTAGTCTTTTATTGTCTACATATTTAGTTTTATACTGATGAAATAGATATATATACCATATGTGTATAGATTATCTACGATATGTATTACATTCAGGGTCCAGCAGAAGTAACACCTACTTGAGTGTGGTTTTATTATTTACTTATTATTATCAAAGACATTGGAACATTTCACCTAAGATGTCATATGGTGGGCTTAAGTGTCATATTGTTATATTATAGAATTACATGCTTATAATTTTGTAGTGAAAGATTTTGTAATAAAAAAGGGGTGCCATTTGTGCCGGGCCTTGCCAGGAGTGTCCAACCTGTGGCCTACAGGCCACAGACAGGCCAGGATGGTACTGAATGCAACCCAACACAAAATGGTAAATTTCCTTAAGACATTATGAGGGTTTTTTTTTTGTGTGTGTGGTTATGTGTTGCAGTGTATTTAATGTGTGGCCAAAGACAACTCTTCTTCTTCCAGTGCGGCCTAGTGATGCCAAAAGGATGGACACCTATGTTAACCTGCGAGTATGTATGCACACACACAGCAAAAGGCATACAACAAAAACAGCAATCGAATGCCGTACACTTCACCATTGCCAGTTCCCTGAATAATAAACTTTTAACATTTCTCCTTGCTTCTTCAAGTAATAAGTTCCATATTTCCAAATAATGAACTATAATACCATTTTATAATTTTTAAATAATTGAATTTCTGACATAGAAGATAAAGATTTAGCTCTTAACTTCCATCATCCATTCACATACCCCCTTCACATCTGCACTGTATAGTTAGAGCATAAAGCTTACGTAAGCCAATATCAGTGCTTTCTTTCAATGATTACATAGTATTGTTTGCAGGTGACTCATGGAACTCATCACCAATAAATTCACTTCTATGTCCCAACCTTTTGTATTCTGAAATGAACGAGTGCTTCATTCTATAATTAGGTGATATTCTAAGACATTAGTAATTCACCCCTATGTTGTACAAAAGGACTGTAAAAGTCTTACTTATATGGTGAAACACATGAGATATTTATTATTTCCTTGTGTGTCTGTATGTCTGCACACAATGTTTTTCTTTGCATCTGCTGCTTTCCAAGTGTGCTGACAAGATGTTGTCAACTCTCAAACTGGAATCTCTTTCTCTAGGGAATGCCTTTGCCTCCCTTGGTTGATCCTTTGTTTCTTCTCACTTTGTTTACCCCTTATTTTACAGAAACACATCTTTCAAAAGCTTCTTGAATAAAGCGTCCTGGAACTTGGAGATCTTGCTTGTTTTAAAATACATTTTAACCTCATATTTGAATGACACTTTTTCTGTTATTACAGATAGTTCTTTCTAGATAGTTCAAAGGCATTTTTCATTGTCTTTCAGCTACCAGTGTTTTCATTAATGAGTTTAAAGCAATTGATTACTGAGAACTTGTATTTTTTTGTTTTTATTTCTCCCATATCACTCTTCAATTATAGAAGCTTTTTGATTCTTCACTTTTTGTTGCCATTGCTCTAGTATTTCTCAATGTTATGCCTTAATTTGGATGTTTTTTCCATTAATTTGATTGGCTACTCAGTGGGTGCTTTCAATTTATAATTTTGTGCCTTAGGAAAAAAAGTTTGCATTATTTCTTCAGCAATGTTCCTCCATCCAATTTTTCAATTTTTTAGCTGTTTTGGGTATTCCTTTTAGTTGTACCTTGGAAATTAGGCATTTATAATTTGACTGCCCTATATATTTTTAAATTATTTTTATTATTTGAAGAAATACCTACAAATCTTTTAAAACATCTCTTTATTTTTTTTAAGTATCATTATGATTATAGTCACTAGTGATCAAGAGTTCCTTTTTCAACTCAAGGCATTATTTTGTCTTTTACAGTAACTTCTTATTTATACTTACCATCTCTTATCTTTCTCAAGACATTATAGTTGGTAAAGATTTTCTTCTCCCTGCATTGCTTTATTTCTTAGTTCTCTTTTTTTTGGGGGTGGTGGTGGCATATTTTGGTTCCTACCTTTTATGTTGAGATTATCTCTACATGTCTAGGTGAGTTTGGCTGATGATTCCTAATCAAATGTGTAGAACTAAACAGAAGATTGCTAGATGTTGCATGTGTGGGACTTGCTGAGTGGTGGGCTGCATCGCAGAAGAAAGGAGTGGAATATTTTACTGGTGAATCCCTCATGACATATCTCTCAGTCTTTTCTCCTGGACTGGCAGCTTTCCTGAGTAGAATCCTTAGACTCCTGTCTGCATGATATGTTACGTCTATCCCTCTTGTGTTGGACCCAGTCTCCAATCTCTACTTTTACAGATACCTGCTGTCTATAACCCTTGGACTTTCCAGGATTCGGCAGTGTAAAGTCCCACTGCATCTTGTTGCTTATCAGACAGCTTCCTCATCTTCATTAGATTCAGCTGCCATTCATCTGCCCATTCTCCCACTCTCAGTTTTCCAGAATGTTGTAGTTTTTTAACTATTTGTGTCTTCTCCTGCATTATTTTCTGGGTTTGTACATTTATAATTTCCTAATGATTATTTTACTGGCATTTTAGCAGGAATTTATGTGAGAATTAAGATAATTATTTATTCAATTTGCAATAATTTACCACAATAATGCCAATAATTTTATACTTTATTCTGTCCTTTAAAAAGAAGATAAATTTATTTAAAAATAATCTAATATGGGTTGTCAGCATAAATGAATAAAGAGTGGGATTTCTCCACTTGCAATGGAAGCAAAGGAAATAAAACCCCACCATTAGATATTATCTTTAACTAATCCCAGAGAAACTTTCAGTAGATATTGGGGGCTCCAGAACTCTCTTTAGACTCCACACAGTTATGCCATATAATGTTCATTAGGATTTAGTTCCCAACTACAAAGACCACTTTCCTTACTTTAAGCATAAATGCTTTATTGCAGGAATTTTTTTTGACTTGCTAGAAGAATGGGCTCCACATTACCTCCAATTTCTTGTAATCTCTCTACTTCTTCTCTGACTGACAAAGCTGCTACCTCTGATGTAGGAAACCATCAAATTAGGAGTCCTGTGCAACATTCTGTACCAGCTACATGCGTAATTATTTCCCTTATATTCTCTCTTCTCTCCTAACTGATCTGACTTAACACTTTGAGCAAATGTATTCAATTGGTGGAACTTCAAGCACACATGCAAGCTAATGGCATGGAAGTATGAGAAATGTGCTTTCCAGCCTCTGTAGTAAGCTCTGGAAAAACTGGCCGAGGTGTGAAAAAAGCTGATTTATTATCTAACCAAACATCTATTAATCTGCCTACATCTGCAGCAACTTGCTTTTTCACACGACAATATAACTTGGATATTCCTGCTCCTCTTTTTCTTTTTTAGTACATGCAATTCCAAAGGATTGAGTTCTTCAGCCGTGCTCATCCATCTAAATTTTGGAGTGGATTGACCAGATGTTTGGATTGATCCATGGTTTTGGTTTTACACAGTGAGTGTAAAAGGCGGATACAGCAGACTCCCTTATCTGTGGTTTCACTTTCTGGGGCATCAGTTACCCACAGTCAGCTATGCTGCAAAAATATGAAAAGGAAAATGCCAGAAATACCAAATTCGTAAGTTTTAGACTGCACATTGTACTGGGTGGTGTGATGAACTTTCCCACCATCTGGCTTCATTCTGCTTCTGATGTGTGTTATCTCTTTGTATGGCACATACGTATATGCGACCTGCCCAGTGGTCACTTAGTAGCTATCTCCATCTTGAGACAGACATTCAAGGTATTGCAGTGCTGGTGTTAAGACGCCCTTAATTTGCTTAATAATGGCCCCAAAAGAGTAGCTATGCTAACAGATTGCATATGCTAAAGGGTGCTTCCTTTAAGTGAAAAGGTCCAAGTTTTTGATTTAGTAAGGAAAGAAAAAAAATCATATGCTAAGGTTGCTAAGATCTATGGTGAAAACAAATCTTTTATCCATGAAATTGTGAAGAAAGAAGGAAAATAAATCTGTGCTAGTTTTGCTGTTGCACCTCAAACTACAAAAGTTACTGCCGCAGTACCTTATAAGTTCTTAGTTATGATGGAAGGTGCATTAAAATTGTGGGTGGAAGATATGAACAGAGAGAGAACACATTCACATAACTTTTATTATAGTATATTATAATTGTTCTATTTTATTAATAGCTATTGCTGTTAAGCTTTCACTGTGCCTAATTTATAAATTAAATTTTATCATAGATATGTATGTAGAGGAAAAAACAGTCTGTGTAGGGTTTGGTATTATCTATGGTTTCAGAAATCTGAGGTCTTGGGATATATCTCCTTCAGACAAGGGAGAAATACTGTAAGCATGCAGAAAATTGAGATGAATAATTTGTGGGCCACAGTCTCTAAAGACAAAGAATATCCAGAAAATACTAATACTATTTTTAAAGGACTTAAGTTATTAGTCAGTTTATTAAATGAAATCCTTACCTGCAAAGAGTAAAACCCATTTTAGCTAGTGCAGAAAGGAAATAATGTAGAAGGTTATTAGTAAATTCATAGAAGTCCTGCAGAGTCAGAAAATCAGAAGTGAAGGCTACCCTACCAGAAGACCCAAATTACATCAAAGCAGCAATTTTCACCTGGTGTGCCACACGAGGCACACTGATGTATGCAAGGATTTTTAACACAGGCAATACCTGACTATTTAGTCAGAGGCACTGACCTGTGTTCCCTTAGACTCTCAAATTAAAAAATGACAACAGCCAATACAACAGCCATTCACAATAGATGATAACAATAGCCATCTGTTGTGAGTGAATCAAAATTATACCTGTATTTTTGTCAGATTGGGGAAAAATATGATAAGTGATAGAAAGTAATATAAGTAAAAAATAGGTCTTGGGTATAATTTCTAGAAATTAATATGTCAGAAATTAGTATAACTTTTGTTTTTAAACATATAATAAATTATTGTAGTCTAACATGCAGTTCTAATTACTACTGTGTTTTGACATCAAAATAAAGTGTCCTTAAAGCAGCAATTTCCAGGCAAAACCAGTGTCTCTTGCTGATTTACTTGTTTTGGAAGCAGAGACACTATTAAGGTAATTTTATTTTGCAAATGTCTCTTTCCAAATACAGAGAACCAACATATTCTACGAGGATTTACTACAAGGATCACCTAATATGACTATCACTTTAGGTCTGTTATAGAATTTTTTATATTATCTCAGTGGAAACTGCTTATATTAATGGAAGGTTGGCATATGTACTTGCTGTTGGTTTCTTGTACTTATGTTATTGTAATATTTATAATTTTTCTAAAGTTATTTTTGTCACTTTTAGATTTGACTGGATCATGTTCTTATTTTATAATAATAAAAGATGAGAGTTATTATGAACCAAATTATTGACATATTTCCTGTGTCATAAAGTTTAAAGAAAGAGTCACAGGTAAATGGTTAGAGAGATGAAAGGAAGCTAGAGAGAGGAGATTAATAAAGATGAAAGTGAGGTAATG
Source organism: Tonatia bakeri (assembly GCA_004024845.1). Classification (NCBI taxonomy): domain Eukaryota; kingdom Metazoa; phylum Chordata; class Mammalia; order Chiroptera; family Phyllostomidae; genus Tonatia; species Tonatia bakeri. The sequence goes on along the minus strand of PVIA01009429.1, from coordinate 39,684 downwards.
CAAAAAAAATTTAGGGGAATTGAAATAAGAAAGAGAGGAAAAACGTTTGATATGAAAAATGGAATAATGGAAAGAATTTAGAAAACAGAAGAGAAAATAAATTTACATAGTATTATAATCTATGAAGGGAATTACATTGTTAGTTTGATGGAAGAGAAAAGAAATAATTTTTTCTTAAATGTTTGTAAAATAAATGAGGTCTAATCATGTCTTTAAATGAATGGAGTTACATGGATCGAGGATCTTATAGGAAGAATATGAGAATATAACTGTCATACTGAGTCACGTCAATTCTTAGAGATCCAGCACAGCTTCTTTGATGTTTTTCAGGAAAACATGCTATTTGCCCTCTACACCTGAACCTTGGGGCATCTGTGATCCTTAACTTCCTTTTGGTAACCCATTATAAACTTCATTCATGAATTTATCTAAGCCCTTCCTGAACCTATTTATATTTTCAGACTCTATAACCTTCTGGGGTAATGACTTGCATATGTTTACTACCAACTTTGTAAAGTACAAAGCCTAAGTCCCTTTTATCTTTTACGCTACCCTGGGCATCCTCTAGTCCTGGTGCTCTTTAATTTGGTGAAAGAAATTCATCTTTACCTTTCATGATCTGGCAGTTTGAATATATGCAGCCTCATCTGTAGTTTTATAAAATTGAATATTCCTAACCTTTACAATGTTCTGACATTGAAGCCAAGATTGTGCCACATAATGTAAAGAGCTTTACTTTTTGTTAACTGCATGCTCTGAGGGAGATTATCTCATATTTGTAGATCTCAAAATTATCTGTAAATCGAAGTGCTTAATAATCTCTGAAGTTCCTTCAATCTTCCTTTCGTGCCTTCCTACCACCCTTTCCACCCCATCTGCAAGGGGTAAAAATGTGGAAGGAAGGGATAAAACTGCAGTGTAAGTGAGTACGTGATCTTCAAAATCACACCAGCATGATTTAAATCCTGTTTCCTCCACTTCTTAGCTCTGTGCCCTTCATTAAGGTACCTACTTCTCCCTACCTCAATTTCTTCATTAGTAAATCAGAAATAAGGACAGTTTGAACTTCACAGGGTAATTTTTGTTAGAAAACTGTGTGTGTATAACTAAAACAGCATCTTCTATAGAATAAGCACTATATTAAAGTTAACATGTGCATGCACACACACACACAGAAAGAGCAACCATACCTCCCAACACCTGAGCCCTGGAGCCCTTGTGTGATCCCATTGCACATTGACCCATTTCACATCGGCTTGCCCATGTGACTTGCTTTGGCCAATGGGGCATCAGCAAATGTGAAATAAGTCTGTTTGGTAAGTGCTTTTGCAGGTGGGTTATCTTTGTCGGAAGGTTTTCCTGAGACCACCCTGTGAAGAAGTTCAGTGTGGTCTCCTTGAGGCTGCATGGAGAGAGAAGTGCAGTCATTCAGCTCAGATAGCAGGTGACCTACCAGCTGAATACAGCTGAATGCAACTGCATGAGTTTGCTCAGGTGAGTCAGGCAGAAGGGCGGCCCAGCCAACCTATAGGATCATGATAAATACAACTTTTTCTTTGTAAAAATCAGTAAATTTAGAGTAGTTTGTTACATAGAATATGTAACTAAAGATTCGATATTCTCTAGTTCTTTTCTATAGGCTAGTCTTGGTGGTTTATGATAGTGATTGAAAATTCGCATAGAGCTAAACTAATAAATTCTAATCCCATTTTCTATAAATGTGTAGACACTGTATGTACATATTTGACAAACAAATGCAATTGCATTAAATTGAACAGATAAGTGAAGTCTGATTTGGTGTTTCCTGGGAAACGGGCTTAGAGACAGAGATTTACATGCAGGAAGTTTTATTGAGAAGTATTCAAGTGAGGGATGAGGAAAGTAGGAGTGGGCAGGGGGAAGTTCAACTGCAGTGTATTGAAGCAGGGGTCTCAACAGATCACAGGCAGAGCTCTGGAACTGTGATGGCCCTTCTCAATTGTTCCAAATTTAAATAAGAGGGCTGAGCCTCTGTACCACCGCTTTCATTAGTCACTGCTGATGATTGCCCTCAGGGACAGACTTCTAACCTTGAGCGAGGCACCTCTTTTTACTGAGGCACATTTCCCCTTTATTTAGTACATATGTTAATTAATAAATATATTAATCTTAGTACATATTTATATTTAAATATACTTAATTTATTAATATATTAGATATATAAATATATGTGTAAATTATATATACTTAATCTTATATATAATATATAAAATATATGAATTTCAATATATAAAATATATTAAATATATCAAATATATCTTAAACAAATGTATGTTAACATATAAATATATATTAATATATGAATATATAGTAAATATATCTATTTACTGAGGCATATTTTCCTTTATTTACTATATATTTAATATATATTAATAATATATTGATTTTGTGTATACATTTAATATTTAATATATTAAATCAAATATGTTAAATATATATTCAATTGAGATATAATTGACATATAACATTGTATTGGCTTCGGGCATACAACATGATGATTCTGTATTTGTATGTATTACAACGTGATCACTACACAGAGTAACAAATTGTTTTTCCTTGTGATGATAATTTTTAAGATCTGATATCTTAACTTTCAAATATGCAATATAATATTAACTCTAGTCACCATGCTATACATTACATATTTAGGACTCATTTATATTATTATTTTTTTCTTTAATAAAATCTGGATTTTATTAGTCAACTATAGTCATAATGTAATTATTATATATTTCCCTTCTTTATTCATTCCACTAACACACAGCAAAACTAATTTTCCTCATGTGGGCCAGGAACCTTGGATTGTCAGCAGAATCCCAGCTGAGGCACACAGCTGAGAAAGACAAACTGAATCTTCTTTCCCAGATGTGGACATTGCAAGCTTTGGAATGATATCCATGGGGTGGTCCAACTGTACAATGAGGGAGGGGATGTCAGATTTAAGCATGATCCCGTGTGTCTTTGATATGCGATACTTGCATATTGTGTCCAATGCTCTGGTGAGAGACATTTTCCAATGATATATGTATGTTTCTCACTGTCACAGTTAAATATTTTAGCAACCTGTGGGAAATTGCAACATTCCACAATTCCATGTCATTGACACCAATGTAACAGAGGTCATCTGGGCCAATGTAACAGAGGTGCATGCTGCACCCGATGAGCCTCTGTGGATGGAGAGCTTTGTCTATGCTGCTACAATCACATTGTTACCCCAGGAAAATTATGTCTTTCAATGGATCTTGGGCTGAGACCAGGTCTGAATTTTGCACTGACACACAGAGATTCAAACCTTCAGGTGCTAGTGTCTCCCTCCCCTCCACCAAAATCATACAGCTGGTTTCCAAGTCTTCTGATGTAATGTGCAATGTTCTGGTCCATAGTGGGGGTGGGCACGTTCATCTCTAGCATGATCCTACCTTTAGAATTTAGGACTTGTAGGTGATTTTGATTTCCTGACTGGCCATTGCCTCCAAACACCCAGATGCCAGATCCATGGGGCACACATCTGAGAAACTCCCATTTGAATTCAGCCCATCGGTAATGAAGATCTTCCTTTCTTGACATCACAAACCAAGGGTAAATATGAGTAGCTGTGGCCAATCCAGGTATAGTAGCTGTTTCCATGGAGGACCAAGGTGTACCATGTTGCTTTCTTGGACTGCTCTCTGGGCATCAAGACTGGCAACAGCTTCATGGTGTCCCCAGTAGACTAAATTTCTGAAGAGGAGGTCCTGTTAAATTAATTTATATGACTCTAGAACTCACCTACCAAAGGACCCAACAGAAAGTAGAAGTTAGTGAGGAATGAGTGAGTGAAGAAAGAAAATGAATAAATGGATGTATTAATGGATGAATACAACCAAGTACCTAAGGTACTGATTGACTTCAAAAGACTAAAGCCCAGAACTCAATAATGAAGGCTTCTTGTAGGTAAAGGGGCTTCTGCAACTGCCCCTGTTATAGTACTATCCTTGAATGACAGCCATGTAGGGAGGGGGCAGATTAGGAAAGAATGGGCTAGTTTCTTCAGCTCAGAATTCAAGGAGGGCTCTGGCTGGTGTGTCTCTGTAGATTAAGGACCAGCCTGTAAACCAAAGGGTAGCCGATTCGATTCTAAGTCAAGGTATATGCCTGGGTTATGGGCCAAGTCCCCAATAGGGGATATGTGAGAGGCAACCACCCATTGACCTTTCTCTCCCTCCCTTTCTCTCCCTCCCTTCTCCTCTCTCTAAAAAAATCAATAAGCATATCCTTGGCTGAGAATAAGAAATAATAGTAATTTAAAAATATATACATATAGGAACCACTAAGTAATGATGACTTAACAGAAGATTATCTGATTTCTTTCAAATAAAATAAGTCTAAAATAAGCAATCCCAAGCTGATGTGGCAGTCCTTTCCTGTCTTCTAGCTCTTTGCTTGGCCATCCTTAGTTATGGCAGTCATTGATCTAAAGTGGCTGCTGTAGCTTTAGCCACTTCAGTTATTAGAATGGAATAAGAAAAGAAGTGATCCAGGTTTTCTGAAGAAATTTAGTTAAACACTCAAGATCTCATTTACAGCCTATTGCCTGGAGGTCAGTTACATGATTACAGCTGCAGCACGGAAGCTTGTTTAGCTATTGGTGCAGCTCAGGGTCTCTGGATGACTGCTGATTCTCCATCAGGTCCAGTAGCTCTTTATTGTTTGGTAACTTAATAAACTAAAAGACAATTATGTGCTGATACATACCCAGAAAAGAAGAAAGGGGGACAATAGCATAAACATTCTATTTAGGAGATGTATAAAGTAGAAAACACTGAAATCATTAGCCCATCAAAATGATGAAATCCTACCAGGTGGGAATAGTGAAGCTTCTTAACCTAGAGGTAGAATAGATTTGTTGATTATATTATCTGTTTGTTTCACTTCTGCTTTCTGGAGACATTCTCCTGCCATTCTCCTTTCTGGTCCTGTGCTTCAGAACACATGGGAAGGGGTTCTTTCTTTACTATGACCCTCCGTGCCTATTTCTCTTGTTGACAACAAAGGGTGTCTCTTCTTGAGGCCTGCAAAGATTTGAAAGCCCATTTTTTAATATAGTGTAGGCTCAGGTAATATTAAAGTTTTATTAGTAATAGACAGTTGTGGTTTCTTTTGGCTTCCAGATCTGGTAGTTTTAAAACCTGATTGTACCTTGAGACCACTTAAAGAATAGACTTGGGTGGGAACACAACACACTTAATCTGATTTTTGCTGCTAGCCTGCCTCCCATTGTCTGACATAGAACTATTAATGGAAAGCCTTTTTAAAAGCTTTGGGACCAGTGATTTATCTCCTGGTATGGCTGCTTCTTCAGAGTATCTTATAAATGCTTCAGTTTGGAATACAGGATAGTTGTGTTTCTTTCTCCCTTTTTTTTTTTAATCTTGAAAGGCTCCAGATTTAATGCATTTAGATTTTAGGACTCAGAGAAGACCTCCCTGGCATCTCTGCCTAGAGGTAAACCGGATCAAGTTTGAATTCATCAATCCTAGAACTTTGTTGAAATCAGCAAGAAGCAGCCAGCTCAGACAATATTCTAATTTGTCCATATTTCCCCTTAGGCCATTTAGTTAGCTTTCCAAAGAAAGACAGGTAGCAGTTTGACCAAATATTTTAGCCAGCAATATTGGGGTTGTTAAAGTAACCAGATTAGCCCCTAAATGGGGTTGCCTGTGCTAAGCCCCACGTCAGCAAACCAAAACTTTTAACTAAGTTTTATGCTCGGCTCTCCAAGAAAAAGAAGGCCGGCTACAACCAATCAGTGCTTTCTTGCTCCGCTCAAGTTACTTGACCTTGCTCCTTCAAGACTTCCCTTGGTGCATATAAAGAAAGGAATCTTGCTTTAACCAATCAGCAAGTGCCCGGGGTAACTTTCTTGTTTCTGCTCCCTTCTGCCTCTAAAAGTCTCTTTCCTTGTATAGCTCTTCAGAGCTATTTTCTATCTGCTACATTGGAGGTTGCTCAATTCATAAATCACTGAATAAAGGCAATGAGATCTTGACAGTTTACTCAGTAGAATTTCATTCCTTAACAAAGTATGTTTCAGGTTCTGATATTTCAGTGTTTCTTCTACATGTAGCGTATTAGAATTCTGATAGGCTGAGGGTAACAGAGACCCAGAAAACAGTGGCTTAAACACACACACACACACACATGAACTTATTTCTCTCTTTGATATTTATGGTAGTCTAGGACTGGTGGGTGTAGCCACAGTACCATCAGGAGCCCTGGCCTTTCTCTCTATTACACACCATTCCCATGAATGGTGCATGAAGTTTACTTGAAGACACAAGGGAACTGCTGAGGTTCTGATCATTATGTCTATGTGACGAAGCACAAGAGGGAAATTATTAAATGGAGCCGACAAACTGGAAGGGCCGTCCTTTTTTTGTTTCTCTGACTTCAGTCATCTTGCTTAATAGACTTCCTAGTTGTTCCACCCAACACTTACATACCTTTGTTCAATCATAGTCATCTGGTTGGCAGAGCTCCAAGAGAGGCTAGCAACCGCTGTCTTTTATTCTGGGTGGCAATGTGCCCATCTGAAAATTGGGTTCCATTAGTACTAGGGAGGAAGAAGAGAATGGTGGTCAAGGTAGGCAGCTCACAGAGGAAAATGAGAGAGGGAAAGAGATATGAGCAGAAGGGAGTTGATTTATCATGAAACCTGCAGTCTAAAGATATTGTTCTGTTCTTCTCTGGCTAAACCACTGGGAAATTGCTGTTGGTATCCTTTCTAGGAGATCGATAAACTATGGTGTCCATAACATCACTCCTAAGGCAGAGATCTAATTTGTCCAAGTTAGGATGCTTCAGACCTGAAAGCAGACAATATTTATATGCTGGAATAATAGACATAAACTGGAAACCTCTTGGGTAAATCAAGATATATGAGCACTGTTATACTAGTTATGAGCAACCTCAGCACCTCCTGTCATTTACCTTCTTGGTAGCCTAAGGCTAGAACTAATGTTACTCTAGTGTAATAGTAGTGATAACCAATGTTAGATCAAAGCCTGTTCACAGATATTTTGCTTGCTATTTTCAACAAACTTTTGACAAGTTTAAAAAGAAATTTAATTAACAATTTTAGAAATAAGCTTACTTAAGCCAATAGTAATAGTAATTGCTCAAATTCACACTAGTAAAGGGTAAAAGTCAGGGTTTTAACCCAGGTTTTCCCAATGCCAATTTCTGCTTTTGATTCACCACACTATATTGTTAAGAGCACTCCCTGTTTAAAGACGTGGGTGTCTTTGTGAGTCAGCAGTATGCCTTCTCTGCAGAATGCTTATGCACGGGGAGAGTTTAGGGCACTTGTAGTCAATGCTAGGGTAATGTCTCAGAACTCATGGTCCCATCCTGGACTGTAGTTTACCAAGTCATGTGGTATTAATTGGGCTTGTCTAGAGTTGGAGACTTTGTGGACTATTTGCTGTTACACTGTTCTTCCGTAACCATGAGAGATGTCACTAGTCATTATCGACATTTCCTCCCACTTGACTTGACTTAGCCTCACAGTCCTTCTCCACAGAGCATTTCAAACAGCCCCTTCAAGATGGGAATGAAAGGACTGATGGCAAAACGGTGGAAGGCATCTTGTAGCTTGCATCCTGTCACAGAAACATTGAAAACAAGCAAAAAACCTGCCAGAACCAAATTTTTCAGAACTCTGTAAAACAGTCAAAAGTTCATACCAGCCAAGCAAATGATGAATCAAGAAAAAAAGGCAAATTCAAGATTGTAGGACAGTTTTGTGTTGTTACCTGCCCTTGCCCCACCCTCGCCATGGCAGTGGATATCTTGGATGGCTTGGTTTTAAAGGGGCAGCAGCCTGTGTTTCCAGGGGGAACCCACTGGGGAAATAAAGCAGGTCCCTTTGCATATTATTGTGTACATCTGTTCTAACCTGTCTGGGGGCTCCTTAGGATTAATGAAAGGTGCTTATTTTTCTATTGCCTACTGGGAGCTCAAGTGGTAGGCATTGCTTAAAAACACTGAAATCTGGGCTAATAGGTCCTCTGACAAGGGCCAAAGATTTTGATCCAAACAAGCAATTGATCACCCAAGATCCTGGAGCAAAAGCTGGGAAGAGCTTATTTGGGAAATTAGAACACTCAAAAACAGCAACTACATCAGGGACTTAGGAAGCTGTGCACATGTCCAGGCTAGGACATATCCTCAGAGGATATCTGAGGAGACCCTAAGCTTTCATGAGGAGCTGATCCATAGACTCAGTACAGGCCTGGCTCAGGGTAGAAGGAGCGACCTGTCACACAGCCAATTGGGCTTGTCTTCTTTAAAAAATCTTGACTCCTAGCATTCAAGCATATCTCTATCAGAGCATTTGTGAAGACAAGAAGCGAAGCAGAGATACTGACAGGTATACATGACAAGGCATGCTGCCTTTACAAGAATAGTTTGGGGTCACGGGACAGGTAGATTACTATAGCCTTCAGCAACTGAATAGGGAACAGGCCCTGCAGAAAGGGGAGAATCTGATTTCCAGAGTTACCACATCATAAGATTTCGATGTCCAGTCTCCAACCGAAACTAATCACAAGGCATACAAAGGAACAGGGAAGTAGGACCCATCGCGAGGAACAAAGTAAACTGGCAGGAGTCATCCCTACAGAAGGTCAAACTTCCTAGGCAAAACCTCTAAAACAATTGCCTCAAGTATGCCCAAGTAGCTAAAGGAAGCATAGGTGAAAAACTAAAATAAATCAGAAAAATGAAGTGTGAACAAAATCAGAGTATCAATCAGAGTGTAATTATAAAAAAAAAAAAAACTGGAGTTGAGAAGTACAATAATTCTAATAAAAATTATTAGAGGTATTTCACAGCAGATTTGAGTAGGTGTAAGAGTCAGTGACCTTTTAAATAGTATTATTTGTAATAATTAAGTCAGGCGCAGAAAGAAAAAGTGTTAAGAAAAAAAAAGAACAGAACCTGAGAGTATGTTGGAGACCATCAAGTCCACCAGCACACACCTTACAGAATACCAGGAGAAGACTGAGAAAAAGGAAGTGGCACAAAGTATACTTGAAAAAATAATTGCCAAACAGTTTCCCAAATTGATGAAAAACATGAAACTGCACATCCAAGATGCTATGGATTTCAAGCAGGATAAATTCAGAGATCCACATGGAAATATGTTATCATCAAACTGTTCAAAACAAAGAGGGACCCTTAAAAGCAGCAAGAGAAGAGTGACTGGTCGGATACAAGAGATTCTCGAGAATGTATCAAGATGGAGTGAAGCTCAAAATCACAGTGGAATGAAGGCTGAAGTTAATAATAAAAGTAACAGGAGAAAATTCACAAATGTGTAGAAATTTATAATATATACACTTGACCAATGGGTCCAAGAAGAAATTACAAAGAAGATTAGAAAATATTTAGACAAATGGAACAAAAATGAAACATACTAAACCTGATGGGAAGCAGCAGTCATGCTCAGAGGAAAGTTTGAATCAATATTAAATTGATTTAAAATCAATCATCTAATTTTACACTTTGAGAATGGACAAAAAGAATACCAAACTACATCCAAAGTTAGCAGAAAGATAAAAAAAGATTAAAGTGGAGATAAATAAAATAGAGGATAAAAAACAATGAAATCAATGAAACTAAAAGTTGATTCTTTGAAAAGATCAACAAATTAAATAAATATATACCCAGACTATGCCCTCACTGGTGTGACTCAGTTAGTTGGGTATTGTTCCTCAAAGCAAAAGGCCACCAGTTCGACTACCACTTAGGGAACATGCCTGGGTGGCAGGTTTGGTCCCTGGTTGGAGCATGTAGGAGAGGTACCTGATCAACGTTTCTCTCCTACATGGATGTTTTTCTTTCTCCCTCCCTTCCCATCTTTCTAAAAACATGCAAATAAATAAATAATATAACCAGACTAAATAAGAAAAAAAGAAAAGCCAAAAATAAGTAAAATCAGAAATGAAGATGGGAGTATTACTACTGACCTTACAGACATAAAAAGCATTGCAAGAGAACACTTGAACACACACCAATAAATCAGATAACTTGATAAAAGGTAAAAAATCCTAGAAACACAAAAATTACCTAAACTGACTCAAGGTGAAAGGAACAGACAATAGAAATAGATCCACCTAAAAATGTTAATTGATTTTTTAAAGGGAAAGCAATAGTGCTTTGACTACATGGTGCTGTAAAACCTGAATATTCAGTTAAAAATTAATCTTTAGTTTGTAGCATACACACAAAAAATAAATTCCAAATTGATTATAGAACCAAACATGAAAATTTAAACCACAAAAAGGAAACAACTTCTAGAAGAAAATGTAGGAGGAAACCTACAAAATCTTAGAGTAGAATTTTTAAGAATTTTGATTTTTTTAAATTTAAGAATTCAAAAAATCTATTTTTAATTAAGTGCTTCCAAAAGTGTTTATGTGGGTAACAACTTATGTAACACATCCTTTTATTCTTTTAACATTATTTCTGTTAAAAGTGTTTTTATAAAAGGCACATTGTTAACTAATGTGCAACCTGTGAATAAGCTGCATGCTTACAGAGAGTTCGGGAATAGAGATGTGAAGATGGGCTTTGAGACGGGAGTCCCCCATTTTCTCAGGAGGATGGTACCTGAATGACTTGCTTTCCCCTCCTCACCAGCACCTGTCTCATGAGTCTGGCTTTCACTGAGGCAGGCAGCCAAACCTGTGTTTGGGTACACTTATGTGCATTTACCATTTTTGATGGTCACCAAAAATGAAATAAATCAGTGTTCCAGACTTATTTTACATGTTGATAATGAACTAGTTTATATTTACAGGTCCATATGAAATAAAGGATAATAGGAACAGATCAGAAAAATGATAGTCATCATAAAAGTTAGGAAGGCAATGAATACCTTGGTATACATGTGGCCAAGGTTTTTTTGAAACGTAATATTTATTGTCTATTAATATTAAGGAAGTATCAACTTGTCAATACAAGTTAGGAAATATAATTTTTAAAGTGGAGAAAATACAAGTTAGAATAATGTGTACACAGCACTGGGCTTCAATGCAAGAAGAAAATAGAGGTTTAGAGCTAGAGGAAACAAAAACTCTGAAATAAATACAAATCAATAATTTCAGGAAACGACATGTATAAAGTTATCTGGGATAAATGCGGGATATATTTAGGTTAAATATCCAAATGTAAGATGAATTTGGAAATAATGGAACACAAAATATTTATTATGAAATTTTGAAAACAGAACAAAAACATGCTCGCCTAACACTTGAGATTTAATTTCTTATAAACCTCCTGGTAATAAATTTTTGGTTAATAAAATTAAACTTTCTAAGAAATAGGAAAAGACATATTTGGCATGAAGTTAATGAAGTGGGGACTTCAGGGTCCTTTCCTGGCAAAGACACTTAGTGAAGACTTAGTGAAGACGGTCGTAGCCGTGTTTTAGGTGGCTACATGATTTAAAAGGAAATCCCAATATTACTTAAGATTTAGGCCCAGAGTTTGTTCTTGGAAACAGGTATAGGGAGGGAGCTTTAGAAAACAAATGAGTACATAAAGAATTTGCAAATACTTTAGTTTCTTTTTGCTTTCTAAAAACATTTCACAATGTCCCTCCTCTGCAAGCTTAACAAAATGTAAATTGGTTTTGCTTTGTTGCAGAGAGTGAGCATTTTAAAGGCATTCTTTTCGTTTTCCCCGTGTCTAGTCCTGAATCCAAGCATTCAATGCCTTTCTGATTTTATGGCCTTGTTTTGTTGACTCTTGTCTCTGGGGTCTCACTGTGATCCAGAATATGCCGAGTAACTCGGATCCTCGAGGTGGAAAAAGCTGTGTTTAAGCTTTATTTAACTTACTCAGCTCACCAGAGTTGGACAGGCATTTCTCAAAAACTCTTTTCAATAAACTCAATTAAAAGGGTTATATAGCCCTCGAGCAATTAATGGTAACTTTATGCCAGCCTGCATCAGAATCCAATAGAGAACTGTAGTATGGCTCTGTCAGGAGTTTTAGACACACCTGGCCCTCTGGATGTTCAGCTTTAGCAAATACAGGATATTTCTGAGACTTGGTATAAGTTTGATGTAGCTTCCTTTTTGCTTTGTAAGTCTTAACTGCAAAGATTACTATTCCACCCAACTTAATTCTCTTGTCTGTAATTTAGCATTTTTTCTTTTTGTTTCTAATAGTTATAATTCACAATTTCTATGCAGTGCAGGCATAATCTGAGATGTTCCCTACCCTTGATCACTTAGCCATTCAAGGAGTGAATACAGTCACTACATAAGAAATTGAATGGCAGACTTTGATCTTAAAATGCATAGGTTTAAGAATTGGGTGGTATTAAACTGCATGTGGATCATATGAGATGTGCTGGGCAGAAAGGAGACAAGATACTTCCTGTATGAGTACTCAATGAAAGGTCACATAATAGCCAGAAATTCCAAAGCCTGGATCCCTCACACGGGTAGGTTTTATATATTTTACCGTCCAAAGATTTTTGGTCTATGTACCAGACATGTCCTTAAAACATATGCCAGAAAATCCTTGAGAAAGTCTACAGATCACAGAGGTTAAGTGAAGGGTAGGCGTTGAGCTTTGAAGATGAGAGATTTTATCTGTGGGAGAAGAAAAAGATATTATTTTAAGTGGCATTTGCTGAATTTTTGCCAAGTGGATAACTCTCTTTATGAACACATCCTAATAGCTGCGTTTGATTATTAATATGATCTTGAAAGAAATTAAGCTGTGCAAAGAGAACACTTCTGCAGAAAAAGTTAAAAGGAGTTTCTTTACTTGGGAGGAGCAAAGAATAGAAGAGAAGGAAGGGAAAATGAAGGAACAGGTGGAAACAGGCCAGGGAAATGTTAGTCAGTGAGAAATTCCTTGAAGTGGGAAAGACTAAATGACTTTTCAGAAGTTTGCTTAATGCAGCTGATAAATTATTTTATTATTATTATTATTATTTACTTCATAGCAATGTGATTCATCATCTAAAAACATGCAGTGAAGGTTGTATGAGAGATATGCTCCAATCATTAAGGAAAACAGGCTGTTTTTATAACTGAGTCAACATGAGAGGGGAGTACAGGCAAAATGAACATGAGATCAATTTTTAGCAAAATTAGGAAATAAAGCCAGAGACGGAAAAATGATTGCATGTGTTTAGAAATTTACAAACACGTTGGAAGTGAAGTACCAGAAAATGAGACAGAGAATAACCAATTTTATTTAAAAATAAAGAAGAATCATTCAAGTAATTAAAACCTTTTGGATAGTATATTAGTCAAGGCAGCACACGGTAGTTGTTTGAACAATACCTCCACATTTTAGTTGCTCGGTACCATAAAGGCTGTTTTCTTTTCTTTTCTTTCTTTCTTTTTATTTTTTCAGTCCTCAACTCTCTCTCTCTTTTTTTTTATTTAAATGAATGTTCAAGTACAGTTTGCTCCCCTTTATTCCCAATCAAGCCCTCCCACCCCCCCACCTCCCTCCCATTACCACCTTCCCCCTAGCTTTTATTCATGTGTCCTTTAACTTTGATCCTATAAACCCCTCCCTCTCTCCCCCGAAATCCCTCTTCTCTCTCCTCTGGTCGCTCTCCACCTGTCCTCTAATGCAGTGTCTTTGACTATACCCTGCTTCTTTCTTTGTTTTGTTGTTTAGGTTCCTGTTAAAGGTGAAATCATATGGTATTTATCTTTCACTGCCTGGCTTATTTCGCTTAACATAATGCTTTCCAGTTGCATCCATGATGTTGCATAGAGTAAGAGCTCCTTCTTTCTTTCTGCTGCATAGAATTCCATTGTGTAAATGTACCATAGTTTTTTGACCCATTCATTTACTGATGGGCATCTAGGTTGCTTCCAGCACTTAGCTATTGTAAATTGTGCTGCTATGAACTTTGGGGTGCAAAGGTTCTTTTGGATTGGTGTTTTAGGATTCTTAGGATATAGTCCCAGCAGTGGAATTGCTGGGTCGAAAGGTAGATCCATTTTTAATTTTCTGAGGAAGTTCCATACTGTTTTCCACAGTGGTTGTACCAGTCTGCAGTCCCACCAACAGTGCACTAGTGTCCCCTTTTCTCCACAACCTCTCCAACACT